>JAXGGA010015890.1:0-27980 GCA_038373865.1 Uloborus plumipes
AGGATTGTCTGGTGATGAGGGGAGGAGTACTCTCAACCTGTAAAGAGGCTTCGTTTCTCCACTTTTTGAAGTTCAATATTAACGATCAAACTAAAATTTATTATTTACAGGGTGGGTTTTATTTATTTTGTAAAAGTAAAAAACTGGATTTTACTCTGCTTGATTGGATGCATTTCGAATTTTTCCTACCATCCAAAGGTCATACAGTTAATAATGACGTTTAAATTAATAATGTAGCCAAAACTTTTACGAAAACAAAAACAGCCGTAGGAGCACTTCGCCGTCTTCATCTAAATTCTTTTGGAGCACCCCCCCCCCCCCCCACACACACACAGACACAGTTTTTTAGAACAAATCAATAACGAGATCCGCTTATGATCTGCTTATTGATATTTTCCAAATAGTAAAAAATAGTTAATAGTTATAGTAATTTGGTTTACTTCAAATAAAACGGAACATTCACAGTAACCTGACCTTCAGAATAGATAGTAGCACCAAAAGCAAATTTAACTTCCTTTAACGATGAAGAAAAATGGTTTCTACAGTACAATTTAACTTTCGTTTTTCTTTTTCTGTTTCTCTGTTGATTAAATACTACAAATTTTTCTTTTACAAATTTTCCTTTTTTCTTTGTCGGTGGAAAATTTAAACAAGAGAAAGTAGGCTTTAAAAAATGAATTAATGAATAAATAAGTACACGCAATGAAAAATAAATAAATAAAGGAAGATGGATAAAACATTTATATCTTAACAGAATTTTAAAGAGCAAAATTTACATAAAATGATTTGGAATAGGAAACAAATTGAGAATTTTTCTATCCAATAATGAATGTAGTATATCAAATTAAAAAATCGTCACAAGTACATAAATAATTTACCTTCAGGGGCGGGGGAGTCAAAAAATTTGTGGTCCATGACTTTTAAATTCTGTATTGACAATAATGTTAAACCTGGACTTCTGGGGATGACTCACATCCGTTTTCTGTACCTCTGAATATCGAACGGGTGATTCCACTAGATAATTTGAGCTAATTTTTTCTAATAATTTCGTATACATAGTCTTTTTTTTTTTTCCAAAAAATACGCTATCCTTTTGTACATATTCAACAATGTTAAATTTAGCAAATCACGGGATGACGTATGTGAAAATGTACAAAACAACCCACATGGGCAAACATTCAATTTGGTATATACACAAGAAAAATAATTTTGGTTAATAATAAATTAAAATTAAAATATAAGTAAAATATTTACATAAAGGTAATAAAAAAATAAATTCATAAATAAAATAAATGAAAAAAAAAATAAAAAAAAAACCCTTTTCGTAATCAAAACTTCATTTATTGTTATCAATCTAAGGAAGCTATTTTCATTAAATAAGCGATAAAATACAAAAAAAAAATAATTATTTCTTGCTCTTTTCTCTTGCATATATAGTCTATTGAATATACAAATTAATGAGGGGGCATTGTGATTGGAGAAAAAGCAAAATTTGCGAAAGAAAATTTTCCAACATGAAAAATGTTCCTACAAACATTGAGGTAGAATGGCTAAAATACAGTTTTGCAATGTTAAAGAAATTGCTTTTGAACAATAAGTTTTCTTTCGATTTTAAGAATAATAGCAGAAAAAAATTTGATCCTACAATGTTCTTGAAAATTGAAAATAGAAGCTGATACATTAGAATTTACTTCATCAGTCCGTAATACCTTTCCTTATTTCACAAATTATATTTTGTTTTAATTATTAACTTTAACTTAAAATACTGATACAAAAGTACATATTTGTTTTATATATGTTTATAAAGACAAGTTACTATTCATAATTTAAAAAAATAACAAATTATAAAAAAAATCAACTATAAAAAAAAAAAACGTAAATCTAGAGGGCATTACTTATCATTTTGAGGTCATTTTATTGAATTTTAGAGGACTTTTTTTTTCAAAAACATTATTTAGGAATTTTTAAGTCATCCATCTTAGCAGTGATTATAACTGCAAGCAAAATGCAGCTTTGGGCCTTTCTATAACGTTTTTGAAGTGAATTAAAAGACTGACAAATGCTTTTTCAGGATCGTTAAATCGATTTTATTAATGGCGCACTCAATATTTTAAATAGTAGGGAAATATGGGGCAAAATGAAATAGTTAAGTTTACTTCTGCTTCAAAGGGAGCAAATGGGAAATTTGTTCTAAAAATTATTGTGCATCAAGAAGAAATAATGTGTTTTGTAATACAACTGTCGTTAAATATTATTTTTCATTCTTGGCAGTTATTTTGTACTTTCAAAAAAATGTGGAAATTTTTCACTTCAAAAAATCACGGGGCAAAGTAAAAAACAAATATTTTTGCCGTGAAAAATTTTCTATTCAATGATTTACAGTAGTTTTCATCAATTGAATGCGTAAATAAACGAAAAAAAGAATTATTAATGAAAAAATAAAAACAAATAGGTAAATAAATGAATTAATAAATATGTGAGAAAAAAGAAATGAGTGAATAAAATAGAGAATGAATAAAAAAAAATTAGTCAATGAATGAGTATATTTAAAGAATTAAGTAATAGAATGTAAATAAATCAATAAGTGAAGAAATACGTACGTGGATAACACACATGTACATTCATGTTATACATGAATGGAAAAAAAAAAAACGAACAGGTAAATAAATGAATTAATTAATGTGTGAGAAAAAATAAATGACAGACTAAAACAGAGAATAAATAAGAAAATGAGTCAATGAATGAGTAAATAAGTAAATAATTAAGTAAAAGAATGTAAATAAATTAATAACTGAAGAAATACGTACGTGATTTAATACATGAATGAATAAGTAAACGAAATGATCTATTTCACTTTACCCCATCCACTTTGCCCCGCGTGCACTTGACAAATTACATTGAACATTTAAAATCAAAAAAATCCTAGTGTAAACTAAATAAGGACTACACTGGACATCAGTAGATCTCAATTAATAGTTTAAATTAAGAATGCACCAATAAGATAAAATTGGCTGATTACCAATTAATCGGTTGTTGATAATCGGACGGTTAATCGGCTGTGCCGATTAATGATAAGAATGATTGTTTTTAATACTGCCAATTTCACAATCACTGTTCTTTTCTTTTTTTTTTTTTCAAAAGAAGATTTTTTTTTTCCATTTTCCTAATTTTCTCAAAATAATTTTAATATTTTATCAAATTTCTTCGAACCAATTTTCATATTATTGTCAACATTACACTAACACAATTTTTATATCCAATTAAATCATGTTAATTGGATATAAATTTTTTAAAAAAAAAAGAGGGTGAGCACTCCAATTAATGAGCATTTTTAATTTAAAATTTTAATGATCAGTAGCAATTTGATTCAAGACTTTCATTCTTTGTGAAAATTAGACGTTATCTAAAAGCACTGTGCTAAGGAGAAAACTATCGCGACATGAAAAATGTTGCAACATTGTCTATGTGTATATTTTATACAAAGTAGGAGAAATAATTTATTAAAAACTTCATATCAACGTGAGAATTATTATTATTACTGTCAATAAAATCATTCATCATAGTTTCTTAGTGAATGTACTTTAAGGAATAATATTTAAAAAATATTTTTTCAGCCGATTATTTGGCTCAATTTCGCCGATTATTAATAATTGGCAAAGAGGTCGATTAATCAGTACTACGGATTAATTGGAGCAACCCTAGTTTAAATGACAACTACAAAAATTTTATCATTTTATAATAACAAGAAATATTTTTGAAAAACCAAATATTACAACAAAGGTATCAAATTTTGAAAATGGCTTGAAAAAAAATTTTTTTGTTGATCTTTGGAGCTACTTATTTTTTGACAGAGACCATCTATATGTCTAGGAACTTAGTTAAATTACTGCTAGATAGGTGGCACAGTAAACAGTGAAAATATTTTACCATTTCACATTACCCCGCTATTTCAATTTACTCCACATTCCCATACCTGATTTTCTGCGTAGAACGTACCTAAAAAAAAAAAAAAAATCAGATTTGGAAACGACGACGATAACGACGATTTTAAACGATTGCCACGCTGGGTGGCAAATGTAAGTAATAAATTAATGTGATCGCTTATTGTCTATCTTTTCTGATGTGTATACTTCTGCTGGTGAGTGTTTGAAAAGAATCATGCAATAATAATCAGGAAAAAACAGAACTACCTTAACAACAAAGCTAAAAAAAGGTCGGCTGATTTTCCCTCTCTAAATGCACGCCTTAAAATTAGAGTATTGTAATTATGTTTTTGTGTGTTAACCTTATGTTTTTTATCAGTTTTAAAATATGTTTAGAAAATATTTAAATTTGGAGTTTTCTGCAGAAGAAAATACTTTTTTCTGTTTCTTAATTTCCCTGGGCTTACACACAAAAAGAGGAGTAAGGGGTGGGGTGTCAGTGGAGATTAATTTGGGGCGGATATCGTTCTTGTGATTAAAGTAAAAAGCAATCTCTTGAATACCACTAGTAGAAAATTGAAAAAAAAAAAAAAAAAAAAAACAGACAAAGTCGTAAAAGTTCAAGATGAATATTATTTAAGAATGATAAATTTACTGTAAGAATAAATTTGCACTCAACAAAATTGGGAAAAACTTTATTGGCAAATTGATAACATCAGTCAATGATTGAAAATACAGTCACAGAGTACGAATGCATTGTAAGGAAAAATTCTGCACATCTTAGATTACAAAATTTTTGCAAAAATATTTCTTGCTATTATTAAAAAGATCAAAATTTTGTAATTATAATTTAAACTATTAATTGAGATCTCTTGATGCCCAGTACAGTCCTTATTTTTTTCTATATTAGGCATTTTATGATTTTAAATGTTCAGTGTAATTTGTCAAGTGCACGAGGGGCAAAGTGGATGGGGCAAAGTGAAATAGTTCATTTCGTTTACTTATTCATTCATTTATTAAATCACGTACGTATTTCTTCATTTCTTAATTTATTTACATTCTTTTACTTAATTATTTCCTTTTTTACTCATTCATTAACTCATTTTCTTAATCACTCACTAATTTATTTTACTCATTTGTTTTTTGTCACATTTTAATTAATGCATTTATTTATTTGTTTACTTTTTCATTAAATTTTCCTTAATAATTATTTTTTCGTTCATTTACGCATTCATTTGATGAAAATTACTATTAAACGTCGAATTGAAAATGTTTCATTACAAAAATATTTTGTTTTTCACTTTGCCCCGTGATTTTTTGAGGTGAAAATTTTCCACATTTTTTTGAAAGTACAAAATAACTGCCAAATATGAAAAAAAAAAATTTTTTCCAACGAAAGTTGTATGACGAAATACATTGTTCCTTCTTTATGAACAATTTTTGGAACAAATTTCCCATTTGTTCTTTTTGAAGCAGGCAAGTAAACTTAACAACTTCACTTTGTCCCACATTCCCCTACAGCCTACAATGTTTACTCAAGGGCGGACTCAGAAATGTTCCAAGGAAGGGTCGATTGATTTTTTTTTTTACTTGTCTATTTTTTTCGCAATGCATCCTTGTATAAACACATGTTGATTACAAATGTTTTGGTCTTCGATTTCGAAAAATTTCCTGATCAGATCCCACCCTTTCCCTTAATGTCATCAAAGATTAACTAAATTAGTCTTTTTTGAACTTCAAAATCTAAAAACTGCTGAAGAAGAGTCTCTCAAGGGTGGGGCGATCGCCCCCATCGCCTTTCCCTTGTATCTACCCTAGTAGTTTACTAGAATAAAAATCATTAAAACTCCATCCATTTTGAAAAGAAAAAAAAATGGAGAATTTACACCACAAACTTGCAATTTCCATGTCAAATTTATCGTTGTCTTTTTTATATTAAAATCCATTTTGGACGTTTTCCCCCCAAAGTTTTTTTTTTTTTTTTTTTTTGAATAAACACTTATATGGGAAAACCAACAATAAACAGGAATTTGAATGTTAGGCACCACTGAGAGAAAGATACCTCCATACTTATACAGTAGTACCTCTTTTAAGGAACACCTCTGAATAAGAGACACAGCTATTTAAGGGACACTTTTTCTGGTCCCAGCCCCTTTGAATAAGGGCCTCTATGTATTAACCTCTTAATAACGGACACTCGATATAAGTCACTGAGAAAAAATGTAATCTTAATGCATAAGAAATGTTAAATTTATATAAGATCAAGGTTATTTTTTGACTAAAAATTAACTGGTAAAAGTTTGTCCTAACATTGAAATTCAAGGAAACAAATATGTATTTTAAAATTCTATGCATTTCATATATTTTTGTTTCATAAAATTTCATATTTTTCCTATTTATTCATATGCGTTCAGCTCCGACCAATAATACTACCTGTGAGAAACTTTTTATAGAAAACTTAATGTGAAACCACCCTGTTATTTACATTGTATTGTATTGTAAATTACATGACATGAGTCATGACATGAGTTATTAGCAAAGCCACGTTGCGAATAACTTCAAATTAATTTCTATAAATTACAAAACTTTGATTCTACGCTAATTTTGGTTGTTACATTTTACTTCTAAAATAAAATATGTATTTTTAATTGGAACAATCCTGAATTTTATCTAGAACATATGAATCAAATTCAATGAATGTTAAATGTAAGTAGTTTACATTTATTATATGATGCTATACTGTGCTAAGTAAACAGTATGCATAAATTCATACACCTCCGAATAAGGGACACCAATATTTAAGGGACAAAAAATCTAGTCCCCTTAGTGTCCCTTACTGAGAGGTTCTACAGTATTTACAAAAATAAATAAATAAATAAATAAATGAAAAAAAAAAACGGCGCGGTTTCTTTTTTTTTTCAAAGAAAACCCCACCAAAACGACTGTTTCTAAGAAATGATGATAAAAATATTCATGATTTGACCCCAACATTTTTTATTTTGAACATTTTGATAGGCCCAGTGTCTACTAAAGAGTTTTTCCATTGTGATGAAATTTAAACATCTGTGATAAAATGGGAAGTTTCAAAAAAATTCAAAGTTGTCAAGAATAGTGGATAAAATTTACTTCTGAGCTGCAAAAGGTTGTCAAGCACCCAAGTACCTTTCCAAAAATTTTTATAGTCAAAATACGTTTGATTCAATCAACAAAATACTACTAAAATACATAGTAAACTCATTTAATCACATTAAAATATAAGTTTAAATTACTAATTTCGATAATAAGCTCCTGCATTTAGCAAAATATGGAAATTCTTAAAATGAATTTGATGATATCATGGTAGATAAGTGAAAGTCTTGGTAAAATATTTTTAAAAAATTGCATTCAAATATATTGGAACATCAAGCTAAGCAATAAAACACAATTTTGACATAAAAATGAATCTATAACAAAAATTTATGGATACTAGTTACATGAACGAAGATAACATCTACACTCACCTGCGAGGAAAAATCTGCGGTTTCCTCTCCTTCTTTCCACTCAACACTGTAAGTCATTGTCTATTCAACTCATGATGCATATAACTTACTCTCGATTTTGGTGGGCAAATCTCTGATCAGTTCTTTCCCACCCCATGACGAATTTATAAAAACCCCAATTCGCTCCCCCATCCCGGATTGCGGGAAAAAAAACCACCAGCGACATTCCTGTCCGTCGGCCGTCATGTGATCCCTGTCAGCTGGCGCCCTCTATCGCGGAAAAAAACAAAAATAATAACCTCCATATTTTGTCACCAGAGGACACTGCCGTCGCCCATCCATCACGACGACCCAGGCGGTCCTCCATTGGCTGATGGGCCCCGCCCCTTTCCCTGGCAGGGGATCGCCTGCAATTAGCGGCGGCTCAGTAGGCGGTACCGGCTGGGTGCTACGCCTCCTTCTGCCACTTATTGGCCTGTCGTCTTGGGCAGGCCAGATCGCTAACCACAGCTATTGTTCACGGTTTGTGTGGCTAGCGCTCCGAACAGTCGTTGTCTGTAAACTGTCGGATTGCACAGTACGGATCGTTTGCGCGAGTTATTTGCCGTGTTTTTACGTCCCAGCCTCTTCTTGTATTTTCACCTTCATCTACTACCCCATTCCGTGACTCGTTACAACAAAAGAAGGGGCACCACAATCTGATTCACTTCTTTTTTTGTTTCCCGATTTGTTTTATTTGCGGTTTTTGCTTTGTGTGTGCTTCGTCCGAAAAGACAATTCCATGCACAGTGTGTTGTTCTTGTGACAAGAAGAGAGATTTTTGAATTCTGCTCCCTTTTTGACATCATTATCAGCCGCTGTACATCATTTGCTTAAAAATAGGAGGAAACTGTACATTAGCTTTCATGGCTAGATCCATCATTACGGTGAGTACTTTATTTTCTTTCACAGCGGACAGTTAATGTTCTTTCAACTTGGTTTCAACCATTATTTTTGGCAAATTTAACTTGGAAAAACATTTTGTCTCAGCAGTTAAATCTTGCAAATTTAGATTTGAGAAATATTTTCTGTGCCAAAACATAAAAAATAATTTTTTAAATATTGTTCCATCAAACATTTTTGACTTGATTATTTATTGACTGAGTATTGAAAGACGTTAGCTATTTTGCAACATATTTAGTATGCTTTTTTGGGTAACAAATATTGGTGTTTAGTTTTTATTGTAATATATATTTTTTTTTAGATTAATAGTTTTTATGCAAATTTTTTGCAAGAAAACTGGTCGTACGATCGGAATTACAAAAACGCGAACGCAAAAGATAAAAAATAATAATAAATATCTGAAATGCTTTCTACTTAGTTTGGAAGCACTCTCGATAACTACAATTCTCATGATTTGGTCTTAAATTTGTAGAGTTCTGTACACCTGAACAGAAAAACGTGGAGTGCAATTTGTATCGTCTGTTAAAGAATTTGTTTCATAAATGTTCTGAAACAACCGCGCTATCAATAATCTTTTGGACAGAATATACCAAAGAAATGTTTCACAATAATTTAATTTGTTCCAAACTTATTCCAATTGGTAATTCTTTGTTTTTTCGTTACGCAGAATTTTCATACGGAACTAAATAATGATATTGCTAACAGTTTCTTGTATTAAAGCATCTCCTAACTTAAAAGTTGTCATTACGTTCGATTCTTGCTCTCATTTTAACAATATATTTCTAGACATGATGCAGCATTCATTTCACCCCAAAAGTAATTTATCATATCGCAGCTGTCGTAATTGCAAGTGGCCCCCATGACATAGCGTCCCCGAAAGGATACAAAAAGGCACGTAAAAAAAAAGTTATCTCCCAGAAACCCTTACAAATGCATTTGCGGCGGGCTTCCAAACCTGAAAATCCACCATTATATCCAAACATTAAATTTGTTTTTATTGCTTGCAGTTGCAAGGAAAAGTGAAGAAACAGTGGTTTAAAATTTTCTATTCGTATCGATGAAAGAATAGTCAATATTTTCGTGTATTAGTGCAATCTTGGGTTTTTAGGCTCTATCGATAAACGTTGCAGTCGTCTTGAAATAGGTTAATGCTTTGTAAATAAGGTGGCAGTTTTGATCCAAGAATTTCACTAGCTCAAACATTTTCAGTAAGAAATCGATTTGAAGTTGATCAAGGAGATTAAAGATACTCTCTGTCGCTTCAAAACTGATAAATGAAACCACGATTCAAGCAGTCCAGGCTTGGGCTTGAATTTTGGCAAGGGTCTGGATATTATTTCACTTACTCCGATCGCGACTTGGTCGTTCGGACCCCGCTTTGGGCTCTATATCCCCCAACGATCCTAATTATAAGTTACAACATGATCGGTGGTTCGGGTTACGATCAAAGCACAGTTCAGTTCATCAATTGATAAGAAATATAATGATTCATTTCCATTTCAACAACTGATTAAACTATTAAAAATAGAAAAAAGAGAATTGGTTTCGATCAATAGAAGAGAAAAATGTCTAGTGTTCACTCTTTATTGAAAATTTAAATTTAAAAGTTATCCTTCGCTATCTTACCTCATTGAACATAGACAAGGAGTATTATGAAAATTTTCAAAAATATATCTAAACTAGGAGCAGTATTTTGTTGCTTGTTAATACAAGGTTTATTTCTGATGGTGCATTAATGACAAGCAATCTTTAAAATCATGCACTCTCTATTGCATGCATTTTATAAATAATTCTCTCTTTTTTAAATAAATAAAATGACACTTATTGAATTAACTTAGTAAATTTAGTTTATAATTGACACCTCCAAAAGCGAAGAGGTCTTGTTATGATAAATGATTATTTTGAAGTAAAGATTTGTATATAGTTTTATGTTATATTTTTGCTCATAACTACTTTCTGCAGGACAATTTTTTTTTTTTCAATGCTTCGTAACTCTGATTCAATTATGTTTATCGATAATACACGTGTCGTTCTCACAAGTTTGTTATTCTCATGACGCTATACTATGTTTCGCTAAGCAATACAAATAAATACAATATACTTATGGTAGTCACGAACCTATACAGAAAATTTGCCCAAAAGAATTTTCTCCTCCTTAAACTCATACTGTCTTGATTACTTACTGTTGCCACAAAATCAACCCTAAAAAGAAGTAGAAGAAAATCGGAATAAAATCTTTAAAAAAGAGCTCGGTTTTCAGTGATAACACCAACGTGCATTGAATGAGCTTATGTAAACAAGGCAGAAGAATAAATTGAATTAAACAAATACAAATAAATTAGTGCAGAAATTTAAAGTGAGAAAAATGTCTGTGACGAGCAAATATTTTGTAATTGTTTTGAGTATAACTAATTTATCAATGCAGAAGGGCATTGATAAAGAAGTTATATCCGAACATGTGAAATCCGAGTACAGCTAATGTTAAAATAATTCCTGTATTGATGAAAGGATTTCTTCTAACTCTGAAACAAGTTATTTTACAATTTTTGTGAGCCATAGGTGTTGACTCTCGCACTCAAGTTCATGTTTTCGCAGAAAGTCTTAAATTTCTATCGAGATATAACTTATTTTTTTCGTGATAGCATGAATTATTTGTTTCTGCAGGGAACACTTTTGTCTGATACCAGAAATAAAAGATCGAGCGACGAGAATATTATTAGGAATACTGATCTCACATTCTGAAGCATTCAGATGTCGCGGGTCGGCCGGGAATCCCGCCCCGAAGCCGGGATTAAAAAGTTCGTTTCCCGCGTCTACTCGAGTTTCACGTTCGCTGCGCTTCGTGATTGCTCTGAATTTGCATCAAATTTAAACAGCAAACAAAATTTACTGCACTGTAAAAAAAAATGAATGTTGTTTTAACAGTATAATACAGCAAATTTTATAGTAATTAACTGTAAAAATTGCTAATTTTACACTAATAAACTAAAATTTCTACTTTTACAGTACTAAACTATCAAACTGCTAATTTGAGTTTATTGCCGTGCATTTTACAGTTTTAAACTGGAACTGTAGCTGCCAGTATTATACTGTTTTTTACAGCATAATACAGCTAAATTTTACTACAATAAACTGTAAAATTTCGAACTTTACAGTAAGAAACTGTAAACTTGCTAGTTTTACATTTTATTACTGTTTATTTTACAGTTTTAAATTTGAACCTCGGCTGCCAGTATTATACTGTGAAAACAACAGTTCGTATTTTGCAGTGTGTGGTCGACAGTTTTTTCTTATCTTATTCTCTCTCTCTTTTTGAGCAATGGCCAAGGTTGCTTATTATTCTTAACTCAATGGCTTTTCTATATCACTTTCATGATAAGCTTAGTTGTACACTGTCAAAAATATAGTCTGATTTTTAGAAATTATTTTTATCCATTTTATTTCACGTTTTTGACAGGCGATAAATTTCTTCACGTCTTATTGTTGATTTTATTTTTTTTTTTTGAGCTGCATAGATAATGTATTTTTTGATGATTGCTTTAATGTATCACGTTTAAATTATTGCGTTTTCCTAGCTAAAATAATCTGCAGAAAAAGTGAAAAAAAAAAATAAAAAGAATTTTTGAAGATTTCTGTAGAATTTTAGAGGACAGGAAAAAAATCTGCATTTTTTTGTCTTCAATGTAATCTGCAGAAAATCCACATTTTTTTTCTTTTAGTTTTCTCTTACTATTCTACAGATTTTTTGAAGCATGTTCCAAATATTACATTTGATGCTGATTTTTAAAATCTTTTTAGCAGATTTTTGTGCTGGGTTACCAGTATTCTTTTTGGGTGATATTTAGTCTGAATAAAAGATGGAATTTATGAAAGATAACTTTTAGAAGTAAGGCATAACAGAGTTCGCCGATAAATATCCAATATTTATTTTGAAAATATCATGATATTTTGATATTTTCAATATTTATTTTTCAACCACGATATTTTCAGTATAAAATTTACATTTATCATAACCACAAATAAATGGAATATTGATATGATATGTTAATGGATCATTTATACAAAGAGAAGTAATAATCCTTTCCTATGTTAAACATAAAATTATTAGCAATGTATAGATTTTAATACAGATTAAAAACTACCTATAGTTAAATATTAAAAATATTACTTTGAGGTCTATATTTGTAATAATAAGGTAAGAAAATAAAAACTAGTGATTTGAGGACGCATTTACTTTAAAGACTTCAGTTTGCATTGATTGAAAACATCGAATATATATCATCGAATATATATCGGATATTTCCGATATTTTCGAACTCTTTTGAATGATCAACAACACAATCAAAATTCAAAAAGAAAATAAACAAATAATAAAACAATGCTTCAAAACTGGTTGCAACCTTGATTACAGAAAACTTTACAAACTAACAAATTAATTTAGCTCAAAAATTTTCACACTAATTTATCTCATTTTTAGGCACCGCCCTATTTTTTAACGTAATTTCAAATTTAAAGATTTTTTCAATAAGTATGGTTTTTGACACGCAAAATTTTTAATAGAGAAAAAAAGGAGCAGTCTGATAAACATGTTTTTCTTTACTTCTATAAATGAGTACGATATTTTTTAAGCTCGTTTTTCTCCCCACTGTGAACTGTTTCATTTTTTTTTTTTTTTTTTGAAGTTTCATATGCACACTGAATTAGAAGTTAAAATTGTATTGGTTTTTATGTTTTAAATAGTACGACTGAAAAAGCTTTTAAGAATCATGTCATTGAGATTGTAAGAAGTATAATATATGAAGCACTTGTACAAACTTGGAGAGGTTCATTTCTGGATAAGTCAGATTGTATAATTTTCGTTTGCAATTTTGTCTCCACCCTCAACATTTTGATGCGAGTTGATCAGAGCCTGATTATCAATTGTGCCAACTTGGCCGTGGCCCCCGCTTTGTTGGGGCTCCAAATGGCTGAAATGGTTTTTAAAATATCTAAAATTGAAAGGTATTACAGGAAGCTCCGAAAAAGTGTTTTGGCGAAGAGCCTCCTGAATCAAGCCATATCTTTTATATAGAGCAACATATTACAACATTTGAAAAGCTTGTAAATAGTTTACATGTTTTTAAATGTTAAGAGCTTAATGCGCAGTAAATGTGCAAAATGTAATATTGATTTTATTGCTACTAAAGATTTGAAAAAAAAAAAACTTGCAAGTGAATAAAGTATTCAAATTAGTAAGACAGAATGAGTATCGACATAAAAAAAGACATGAATAAATCTGAACAAATAAATACATTTAAAAAAACGAGAAAAATATGGTTTCATTTAAAACCAAAACGGGTGTATGCATTTTGCAATTATATTCTAGTGTTAGTTTCCTCACAATCACGTCCACGCAACTTTTGCTTGCAGTAGTTCAATAGATAAGAACACCATTAAGTTATTTCAATAAATAAATGACAAGTAAAATACATGTTATGTACTTTACTTGTCATAACATTAAGTTAATCATCAGATATTCGGTAGGATCTGAAAAGGTAGTGGTCTTCCACGACCTTATCCGATCCTACCAAAGATTTTTCCATATTAAAATGGAGTTTTGTAAAATGGGTCAAACTTTAAACTTACATTGTAAAAATGTGTTGCATCCAAAGGATAGGATTTGAAAAAAAAAGGCTCATGGATAATCAGGAATTTATTATGTTTTTAATTTGATAATTTTGGAGAATACAAATAAATGCATAAAAAAAAAAAAAAACACTGACTTCCTTACAAATATTTAAAATACACATTAAAATAACATAAATTAAATCAGTAATAACTTTTAATGGAAAACCAAGCCAAAAATAAAATGGATTTTAAAATATTTGAAATTAATTTCTTACCTTCAAATCTAATTTCATTGGTCTATCAATGTGTTTAATATAAATACATTACCAGATAAAAATTTCATATACCTTATTTGAATTTGTATTCTTTTGATTTTATTGCAAAAAAATATAAAATCGTATGTATCATAAGCATGAAGAATAAAAGATAATTGAAGTCTTATATGATCTGATTATAAGATCTTAAAAATTGTGCCATTTAAATTGTATTTGCAGTATCAGTTAAAGAACAATAACACTATTTCAAACAAGGACACATTTTCCCTAATAAGAATTTCTTTGATCTTTGAAAAAAAGGCCAATAAGGTTAACAACAAATAAATAAAAAAATCCTTGTGGAAATAGTAAATAAAATAATTATTCAACACATTCTTTGTTATTTATTCCATTTCGCAGTAATAACATGCCTTGTCAAACAACTTGAGCCTCATTTCGTCAGCACCATTCAAATTGAGCTCTAATTTCACACGATAGTTGGCTTAATGATCCAGACATTGTTTGGTAAACAATTGCACTCTTTATTTCTTCGCACTTCTAATCGAATAATGAAAATAAATTAAATAAATGAGCTGTAGTAAACATCTTATATGAAATACAAAACAGCGACACGTGTCAATATTTTTCAAAGCAAAATAACATTTTCATTAAATTCGAATTTATTTTATTTTCTTATTTTTTCCTACATATTTCAATTAAGTTGCACAATGCACAGTTAACAGAAACTTTTATTTTTACTTATTTATTTTTCACCATTAGGTTATATCACTTACAGACAATTAGCTTAGTTCAAAAAATGGTTCCTTTTTTCCCCTGCTATTCAACCCTGCTTGAGTTTGCCCCTTATTTTATAGAACTGTCGAATATTTGTTAAAATTATTATTGGTGTTGATAAGGTTAAAATAAACACTTATCAGTACACGTTCACGTCAAATAACGTTCGTAGCCAGGAAAGTGATTTGTGGTGTCATCGTCCTACCCCCCCCCCTTCCCTCACAAAAAAACGAAAAGTAAAAAATTTTTAGAAACTACTTTTTAATTATTAAGTTGTTACGAAAGTTTATAAAAACAGTTGCTACGAATAAATAAAATTTGTTTATGGCTTAGATGTTTAAGTTGAATATTAGTTTTCAAAATATATATTTTAATCGGATCGGAGGAGCGTTATGTTTTCTTTTTCCCCCTCTTCTTCTTTTCATTGTTATTACTTTCTACTTTTAATTATCATCATCTCTTTTATCCCATTAATATTTTTAGATTTATTTCATTATACCCAATCTTTTCTGATAATAATCATTTATTGACCAGTTCTTGGATCAGTAATTCAGTTTCTAATTTTGATTATCTGTTGACACACATTTTAGTTTACAAAAAATATAAAAATTGGAGAAGTGTCAAAATCATCCCAAGTCTGATTTTCACAAAAATTTAGTTACGATTTTTTATATTTTAATTTCACTATCTTCAATAGTTCCGCCCTCCAACGAAGCTTTTTTTTTTTTTTTTTTTTTTAACTTAGTAAAGTGAACCGTATAATATTTTTGCCCGAAGTTGTTTCTACTTCAAAAAATTTCTTTTTTGAATTTTATTCAAACCAAGCTTTATTTTTTCTTTCTTTTGTTTTTTAGACACATCCTCATTTTTCTTAACTGCTCAGAATGCTTTTATTGTTCATAAATATTTCGCATTGTTTAATTGCTTATTAATATGATGAATTTGTGGGATATTCAAAATTTTTCGTCGATTAATGTTTCGTGTCTGTTAATATATTATTGAACAACAATAATTGCATTCTGATAATATTTTTCAAAATAATTTTATGACAACCAGACTTACGTGTTGGATTTTTTTTCCTGTTAAAATTACTTATAGAAATGGCAATAATGTTAAAACTAATGCTTCTAAAGTGCAGTGGAGTGGAGTGGTATTACCCATTTCTGCCCTAACCCCTCCAGTTGTACCACTGCGTACAAGATTTTTTTTTTTTTTTACTGTTTGCCGCCGTAGTTTAAAAAAAAAATCGCAGCACTAAATTTAACTTATTTTTGAGGATTAATATTCATTACAAAGATAGTTAATGAAAATTGCATACCTGCAATCAAAGAATTAAGCAGTGCAAAATAATTATTATTGTGCAACAATAATTACACACAGATAATTATATCATGAATTGCGCAAGACTTTTTACAGTTTGCCGACACATCCACTACATTCTTTCCCTCACTCCCAGAGACTGGTATTTTTTTAAGAGAGTACTGATTAAAACATGCCTTTCCCATTCAAGTCTTTCTAGTTTTCTCATCTATTAATCTAATGAGAGCTTCAGTGACACATGCTGATATGACTTGAATTAATAGCTTAGTTATAACGACATTTCATAAAATAATTATAGTAATAAATCACGTTGAATTATAATTTAATTTCATTAATGTGTGGTTTTGTAATTGATCAATCTCAGCTTGCTCCACTTTAACTGGTCCACTTCTTTATTTCGTTTTAATTGTTTTTTGAGGTATGCATTTCATTGTTGTTTAGAGTTTACCTTTCTTTGTGTCATTTAATCGTTTTTAATATAAATTTTTAATAATGCATTACTGTGGAAGCATTTAGAGCCAGTCAAAGAAATAAGTAACAGCATGCTGCTGTTGATTTTCGTAATGGAATATTTGAACAATTTAAAATGACATTTTCCAACTATGGAACCTTAGACTTTAAACAAAGGTTCCCTGGAATCTTTTGCATTAAATGAAGGATTCCGTAACATCATACAAATGTAATAAATTTTACTTTTGTTTACCTCTTACCATTTTTCTATAGCGTTAAATTGCCCTTTAATTTCATCTAAAATATACTGTGAGTGGTTGTTTGAGGGATATCCGTCTTTAAAAAATTGGCAACGGAGTTAGACGGAACAGAATTAAAGTAATAAATCACTATGGATTGAGTAAAGTTTACGAAGTTCAGGTAAATGTTTTTTGTTCCATTTTTTTTTTTTTTTTTTTTGCGATTATATTTAAGAGAAAACTTCTACTTATTACATAATGATGGAAAATGAATTATTCTGAAATATAGTGAAATAATTTCTTATTTTATTTCTTATAAAATCATCATAGCTCTATCTTCGGTGTGGTTTTATGTATCGTCTGTTTTTGAAAGCTTTTCATAAAAATTAAATTTTTATTTTTAAGTATAAAGTGGTGTATTTGTATATCCTTTCGTTTAACACATATAGCTAGGACAAGCCCCTTACTACTTGAAAGAATTTCGTCTTCAGAATTTTTGTAACTTTCACCGCGAGATGTATGAAAATACTAGGAATTGTTCAACACAATTACAAAGCAATATCTGGCTGCTGTGTTGCGCGTGTTTTTATAATGAAAGATTTGCATAGGTTTACGAATAATTTCATGAGAAACAATAATAGCCCATAAATGTGAAATGTTTTAACTTTGATCAGAAATTCACTCTTTTACTGCAACATTAATGAATCCCCAAAAGTACAGTAAAATTCCTTCACAATGAATACCAATACACAACAAAATAGCCGTTTCAACAAAGTAAATTATCAGTCCGATTTAATTTCCATTACATTGATTGAATTTCATTGCGACAAAATTACCTTTACGACGCGCAAAATTTGCGGTCTCTTGAGCGTCGTGAAAACGGGATTTTACTGTATTCAAAAAATTAAGAAGCAGTTTCAGTTTGTTGACCATTTTTTCTCATAACAGAGAAAACTTTATGTACTCTTTATCTCTACTAATAATAAAGCTGAAGGTGGTTCTGTCTGTCCTTCTTTCTTTCTTTCTTTCTTTCTGTCTGTCTGTCTGTTACGCGCGTAGCGCCAAAACCGTTCGGTCGATTTTCATGCCACTTGGCACAAAATTAGTTTGTAGCATGTAGTTTTGCACCTCGAAGCGATTTTTCGAACATTCCATTTCGTTCTTTTTCTATTCGAATTCTTAGAGGAAATTCGATAAAATAGGGAAGAAATATTCCATACACATTTTCAAGTCTTATGTCATTCGAAAGCTTGAAATTTTCTGCACAAAATGACGTTTTTTCGAAGTTTCTACGATCATCAGGAGAGCTGTAACAATTGTTTTTAGAATCCCGAAATTCAAGGCTTACCTTCAGTAAAGCAAGCCAAACGATTCTAAAATGGCTTTGCTCGCGAATAAAATTTGTTTGAAAATAGAGATGAAATGAATTATTTTATCAACGGAAATCAACTTTTCATGTTGTTACCATGGTTACGTTTTTATTTCGTTCTTTTTCCCTTAATAATTTTAAAAATGTATTTGTTTTTGTAACAATCCAAACTCCAAGCCTTATTAAAATTAGTCAAATGAAATATTAAAAACCGTGATAAGATGGCACCTGTCAATCAAATGAGAAATCGAGTCCTTTCCTTAAAATACAGGATACCATTCTAAATTTATCGTCTGCAAAATATATTTTACTTCATTATTAATTTATTTCAATATAAATTGCAGCAAATGGCTTGATTGAACGAATTTAGCTTTCAATTTATCGTTTGCTGGTTGATCTTTGTCGATGTTTATTGTTTTTATTATCATTGTGAAGAATAATGCACGAAATTTCTATGACTAATACTTAAAATTTTTAGGATCAGTTGAGTTTAAAAGAAAAAATTGCTCCAAATATACTTTTGCAATGTGATTATTTATTGTTGGACTGTAATTTGCAGCAATAATTGCATTTAATAAATAATGAAAGACAATATTAAAAATTATTTTTTTGGCGACTTTTTTACAATTTGGCATTCAATACTATTTCAGTATATTTACTTCTATCTTATTGCGATATTGCAACGTTCTTTCTAAAGTATGTCATTTCGGAAAATGTATTATTTTGTTTTTGAAGTTAGGAAAGAAAACTTTCTTCTTCTTTTAAACTTTGGTAAGATTTCTGTTGGTTTCTGTGAGCAACAAAATTTTTCTTATTTTTTCTTTTGGCTTATTTTTGTGCACCTATCTTTGGGGTTGCATTCGAATGTCCCCAAGGGGGTGATTTACCCCTTTTATGGGGTAATCAGGGCTTTCAATGCAGACCAAAGTGATATGAATTGGCGCGACCACTTGGCGATATCTCGCCAAGCTTTTGGTCACCAAGTGTTTTACGCCAATTTGGTGACATATCGCCAAGTTGGCAATAAATTTAGCGAAAAAAAAATTTTTTTGGGTTCAATTTGGCGCTATTGGCGATATTTTGCGAAAAATCTACTGAATGATGTTAAAATCGGCGATATTTAGGAGATTAATCATTGTAAAACATTTTTTTGCATTATTTCGTGGCAAACTAGGGATGCAAATGTTTGAATTGTTATTTTACTCACTTCAAGCACTATTTTAGCACTTAAGGCATCTACTAAGAAATTTAAACGTAAAAGGAAGTAGTGTAGGGTCCATACCAAATTTTTATATCATACTTTGAAGGAATTATAGTTGAATTATAACTAAAATAGAGTATTTTTTTCTGCTATATCATTTTTTTACAAATGAACTTTTAATTTTATACCACGGGCAAAGCCGTGCGGGTACCGCTAGTGTATAATAGAAAACGACTTATTCCATTTCTCTACCTTGCAAAAAAAAAAAAAATAAGCTGTTGTTTTAACTGTATTTTTCCATTATACTGGCAGCAGAGGTTCCAGTTAAAAACTGAAAAAGCCCAGTAGAAAAACTGCAAAACTAACTATTTTACAGTTTCTTTACTGTTAAACTCTAGCCATTTTAGTTTATTACAGTAAAACTAGCAATTATAGTTGATTCCTGTAAAATTGGAAATATTACCATAAAATTAGCTGCATTATACTGTAAAAACAACAGTATAATCTGGCAATAGAGGTTCCAGTTTAAAACTAAAATGCACAGTAATAAACTAAAACTAACAATTTTACCGTCTACTACTGTAAAATTAGCATTTTTACAGTTTATTACTGTAAAATTTGCTGAATTAGACTGTAAAAACAACATCTATTTTTTACAGTTGAGGATTCCGCTATTCGGCCCTGAGAATCTTTTCATCTGGAACTGTGAAGTATTATGTAAGAAATGGAAAAATATGCAATGTTGATGTGTAAATCTTTTCTGAGAGAAACTGGTTCATTAGAATCTGCACGTGAATCAATCAGAACATGCGTTATAAAACCGCTTTGCGCTCTTTTTTTCAGGTGACCATTATATAACAAAACTGATTCCATCAGGGTAGCTTTGAACTATTCCAGTAAATTTTGCAATGCTTTAAATTCGTTACGATACTTGTTAGAAAAAAAGGAAAAAGGAAAAAAGAGAGGATAATTTTAATTTTGGCATCTCGAATTCAAATTATGTTTTTCGCAATGACGAATTGTGTATGTGTGTTGTGCTCCTTCGCCACCATGTCCTGTTGCAGATTTCATCTCGCTGGGCCACCATGTCCTGCAGGGGCTGGTGAGCAGGTCTGGGTTGTTGGAGCGTCAGAACGCGAGACGTTGGTAGACTGCCAATCTGGACGAGGGACTACACGACGTTTGATGTGCAAAACGAAAACATGAAGCAGTTTGTTATTACTTGAAAAAAAACTCAGAAGACCCAATGTTGGGCTCTCCTGGCAAGAAAATTTTTAATTATTCTTAATTTTCAAGATGAAATTCAAATTTTACTGAATGATAAATACGAACGTGCACGCAGATGCATAATATTAGTGTTTAATGAGAAGGAGCATTAGACATCATTGAAAAATAATTTTAGAAATTAAAAAAAAGTGGGGAAAGAAAGTCTGTTGCAATAGACCGCAAAATTTGTCGAATAAGGAAAGGTTTAAGAGGTAACAGAGACTTCCCTTGTTCCCCCGTGGGGGTTTCCCTTTAGCATGTTGTGCATGAGGGACCCCAAAGTGTGGAAAGGTATACAAATATAAACGTATAAAACTTTTCGATTAGTGAGAAACTTTTTTTAAGACAATACAGAAATCATTACAATCGATTATGAGGTGATTCCGCACAAAACAAAAGATTTTCCTTCCTCCGTCCGTCCGTCACGCCTCCCCTAAACAACCGATAGCGGAGACCGATAACGCAGCCGCTTTGACGCATGTTGCGTGAAACGACGACGATAAAACCTTTAGCTCGCCTGTCAACCGGGCCGCCTTTTTTCACCATTATAAATAGTCCGCCGCAGCGCTTCGGACACCGAGCGCGCTCGCACACACACATCTTTGCCGCCACGATTAATGATGTTCTTTGGGGGGAGGGGGAGGGGGTTCCCGAAGTGTATACAATATTACTTTTTTGATTATTATATCTGCGTATCGTCAGCGTAGCGTACCGTCTTTAATAGCCCCGCGCAGATAGCAGCGACTATATAATGGGGGTAGCATATGCACGGGCCGGTCAAGGAGTGATGGATGAAGGGTTGGGCTGCTTGCCGCAAATGAATTCGACGGTACAGACGCGGATGTTATGAATGGGTTGAAGTCTGATACCGGCAATTGTTACTTGCCAGTAAGAAGTCAGTCGGAAAATCTTTTGCTTGCATTGAGTTTGTGTGCCTCGAATCGGCACTTTGGGATGAAGGCGTCGGGAAGACACAGCTGCCCTTCTTAAATTATTATTACTATGAAATAAACTGTTATAACTTGACCTAAAATGTTCGTCAAGTGATCATTCAAGAACGTGTCTTGTGATGTAAAAAGTGGACAAATCATTTCAAATCAACAAGAGCACAAAGTTGCTGGGAAAACGATGCCCTTACATCGTTTTCTGCCGTCTTTCTCTCTCTCTATGTGTGTTTGTGTGTGTACATAAATTGCTATTTTAGCAGCCTAGATTGATTTTGAACTAAATGCCTTGATTTTTAAATTTAATACAATAGGTTGGACCTATTTTATAGCGGAAGTTACGTTTATGTGTATAATTACCACACTTTCTTCTAAGAAGAACTTATAATGCATGATAAGTTGACGATCCATCTATTTTTTTCAAGTGATTAATGTATTCTTTTGCAAAAATTCCCTTTATTTATGATCCATATACTTGTTTGGCTATGTTTGATCCGCCAAATCTTAGCAATGATAGTAGATACAAGTTTTCTTGGCAGATATTACTAATATTTCATCTAGTTTTTCTATTTTTTATTTCTATGTTTAAATGTGTTGTCTTGTGTAAATTCCCTTTAATTATGTTTTACCTATGTTTAGTAGATCTTTTTAATCCAAGAAAATATGTATATTACAATCGGGTGTTAGTTTTTTTTACAGAACTATTGCTAATGATGATATACATATATGCTTTTTGATCATACATTAATCACAAGTTCTCTTGAGTGAGTTCCCTTTCTAATGATGACTTACCTGTGTGTTTTTTTTTTCTTTTTTTTTGTTACAAATTCATCTGTTTTCCAAAGAAACATTCAACTTCTCATCCAACGCTAAAGCCGCTGATACTGTTGCAGTATATTTCTACTTAGGCGTCTAAGTTTCATATCATCCAGTGCCCTATAACGGAGTACGATTCCAATCTATATTTTCTCCTTATTTGAGAAATCGTCTTTTTAAAAGAATCAACAATATGGCATGTATTTACCCTCGTAAAAATGATGAGATTTTAAATATCTGCTGTAAGATTGTTCATCAAAGAGTTCGGATAATAACATCACGATTGCTATAATTTATTAACTAAATTCAGAGCAAAATTCAACACGAAAACTGCGTGATGGATAGTTAAATTGTTAAACCGGGATAGGAAGTGTTTTCTTTTGTTTGTTTTTTTAATGTTTTGATTGTTGTGAGTGAGATGGTTTCGCAAAATGATAAAAATCCCCCAAAAGTTACTTTTGAGCGCATCTGTAAACCTAAGCATTAATATGCTTTTAGTTACCTAGGTTTGACTCAAACTGAATTTCTCATTTTTGTCGTACGATAAAGATAAATTTAATGTGATGGGACTGGAAAAGTTACCGCGTTTCGTGAACATTTTGGAAACATAATTTACATGTGATTAAACTACCCTTTCTGAATTTTATTCTATTAAAAGCATATTTGTGTCTCTTGAACAAAGTGTGATACACTTCATTTTCTAAATTAATAGTTACCTAGTTTTAGAACTCAGCCAACTTTATGCATAAGTGTGATCCTGTTACGTAGGTTTGGTAAAAATACCAGCACAGGTCAAGTCAAAGATCTTGACCTCACTCCATGCCAGCTTAATGCAGTTAAAATAAGAAACATTTCTCAAGAACCTTGATATTTTTACGCAATTTTGACCAACGTGCAATAAGTTTTAAAACCTATCGTCAACACAAAGTATCAAAATTAAAACAAATTACTACATATCCCGGGAAATATCTCAAAGCTGTCGAGTCAAAACCCTTGGGCAAGGTAAAAAAAAAAAAAAGAAGAAAAGGAAAAAAAAAAGACAAATAGCCACAGCTTCGGGCCAATCTGTCCGCCAGACTCGCTCTGAGCCTAACTAGTCTGGTAATTCGTCGTGTCAACAGATCGCGGGAATGCGCATGCAAATTCGTCGGCTGAGCACCCCCTCATACTTTCGTTTGCTTGTGAGCAGTTAAGACACATTTTTCAAGAAACTCGATATATTTACAAAATTTTGACCAATGCACAAATTGCCACACTTTCACAACAAATATCTCAAAGCCGGGCCAGACTCGCTCCGAGCCTAACTAGTCTGGTAATTCGTCGTGTCAACAGTACGCGGGAATGCGCATGCAAATTCGTCGGCCGAGTACCCCCTCACTCTCGTATGCAAGTGGACGGTTAAAATGGGACATATTTTTCAAGAAACTTAATATATTTACGCAGTTTTGACCCACGTATGATACGTCCTAAAAGCTCTCGTCAACATAATGTATCAAAATTAAAACAAATTGCCACATTTTCACAAGAAATATCTCAAAGCCTTCAAGTCAAATCCCATGGGCAATGTAAAAAAATAAATAAATAGTCACAGCTTCGGGCCAATCTGTCTGCCAGACTCGCTCCTGGCCTAACTAGTCTGGTAATTCGTCGTGTCAACAGAACGCGGAATGCGCATGCAAATTCGTCGTGCGAGCACCCCCTCACTCTCGTATGCAGGTGGGCGCAGTGACATCGGCGCCACACCCAAAGTCCGGGGGCTCCTTGATATGCGCGGCACGGCCAATGTCAAAGCCGTGATTAAGACTCGAATTACGGGCCAATCGGCACTTTAGCGCAGAGCCCTCGTGAGAGTCGTGGATGCCTATCTCCAAACTGATTTCTGTTTGTATTTTTTGATTGTTTTGTGACTTTTTTGTTTGCTGTCTTGTGGGGACCCTTGTGATTACTATGCCGATCTGACAGATAAGGGTAGAGATTTATACCCGTTGGAGATTTTAGAGAGGATATATCATTCGGAATCGTACAATGCAGAAACAAAATACGTTTAAAAAATAACGGATAAATCATTTCAGGTCATATCAATAATTGAAGTCCCCAAGCAATTACTGAACTTTAATAAATGACAGTTGGTCAAAACAGCCCTAGCACGTGCACAAAATACCATACTAAGATTGCCAATATGATTTTTAAAATAAGGGGGGGGGTGGCAATCTGTCTAGGTGTCAGCAGTAGCTTGGGACTTCACAGTGAAAGAATAAGTGACAAACTTGGCATGAACTATTAATTTAACAATTTAATGAATTGGAAAATTTCGGTTTTGAAATCAATTTTCTTTCTTTTTCGTTTTACGTGCCATTTACCACCCCCCCCCCTTTTTTTTCCTGGGAATTATTCTTTGACAACAGCAAATTATTTTTGATCTAACTGGACAAAATTTGATGCTCATTTTTGAGTGTCGTGAACATATTATTTAAAAGGGGATGGAGGACTGTTTTGTTGGTACAGCTGCACGAAATTTGAGGGGATTGTCACCATCGCTATTTGGGGGTTGGGGGAGCAGTAAATAACCAAGTTGTATCATTTCAAAGAGCAAATTCTCACCACTTATTTCAAAGGCTGTATTTTTACTTTGAGTACATATTTACTTGCATTTACCCTCCTGCCAACAATGTTGCGGTGTCGGAGTCTGACTGGGGGTGAAAAAGTCATAGTCAGGAGGCGAAGGTATTGACATTTTTATACAATCGGAATCAAAGTTTGTCATTTCCCCTCAGAGTCTGCATTTTTGCCTTGAGTGCGGAGTCGGAAAAATTTAGCGATAACGGAGTTGGAGTCGAAGTTGTTAAAATTGTCGGAGTTCGTCATTTTCAAATCCGTTTCCGTCGTCTGTTTTCCAAGTCATATTGTTCGCAGAAACGCAGTTTCTCACTTTGTTACCGTTGATTTTTCAATTGTATAATAGTTTACGAACAAAGCAATTTTAACCGTCTGCATTTAACCATTGTTGCAAAAGCTAAGTGGGGAAAAGTCCATAGCGCCGTAACTATGACAACCATCAAGGGAAAAGTGCGGAGAGTGGGAAATTTATTTTACTTTGAGCCGCCAGCTCTCGTTACATAGTGTATAAAAGATAATAATTCTCTACAAAAGTGACAAACAGAATTTCAAAGGGTACTTCTTTTAATTAAAGATATATAAGCACACAACAAAAGGAAATATTTGAATTTTTAAATTCACTTCGTAGTCAAAGGACGGTCAACTCTTTTGGCGACTGAGACTTCATTCTTTGCTTTGCCATTTTCGATCAAATGGCCGCCCGTTGGCAACTGGCAACCGCGAATCTAGACATCATATTGTCGCCACCATGCTTAACTAACGAATGTAATATTGGCACTTTTCAGGAGAGCCAAAACACTGCATATAACTTATTCCCACCTGACGTGTTTGGTTATTTTCAATTTTTAAACTTTTACAGACATCTTTAGGTGTAAAACTATCGTTCGAAGGTATCATTTAAATTTTAATTATTTGTAAAATTTGAACTTGAAAAACGCGATTTTTCACATTTGTTAGTTTAGCATGGTGCCGACGATATAACATATTTACCCAAGCGAGTTATCTACACTCCAGTATCTACAATTTTACTCCATCTTCAGATGCAACACCCCACAAGAAAACACACATAAAAAAACACGGGGTTTGCCTTGCGGATCTCGTTTTCCGAGCATAATCGAGAGATCCCTCCGCGGGTAATGCGTTTTCTCGCGCCCTGACGCTAACAAAGCGTTAAAAACGCCTTTCCCCCTGCCGCGCTCACGCCCTGTGCCCGTCCGACCGAAGAGAAAGAAAAGTCGGGGGACCACTTACGGTAATTTGCTCTGCCTGCCGACTGCGCGCGGGGAAAAAAAAAAAAGAGCCCCCCCCCACCCCCTCTTCATTTCACTTCAGTTTAAATAAGCAGAAGAAACAATATCGAAAAGAGAGAGCTCGTCAAGTTAGCCATCGCCCCCGCGCTCGGCAATCCCATCATTCTCTGTGCTGGCGGGAAAGCTATCATATCGCCGTATGGGTCCGCGTTGAAAAAGAATGGGAAAGGTGTATATGGAAATATATGAGTCCATAAATGCGTGATTTCTCGGAGGTAGGCGTTGAAATGGGAAAGGAAAGATGGAAATACATGAGCCTATAAATGAGCGCATTTTGTCATGTTTCGCAAAAAATGGCATTCATGGGACTCTGCGCTTCTAAAAGTGTTGAATTGGTTGGTTTAGCGGTTTTAAAAATTCACAAGTCTTAGTCACTTCTAATCACTAAGGATTTTTTTTTTTTATTGCTCTTAGTAAAGCACGAGTTCCCACAGGAGGAGGTCACTGTGTAGACAATGCCAATTGACATTTTTTAAGGGTGGTTGCATTTAGGGGTCCTTTCCCTCTTTCCTTGGGGGGTGTTCCATAGTGTTTGAGGACCCGACAGCAGAATTTTCTTCAGCAGCCTGCGACACAGACTGAAAATCCATAAAAAGTCTAAGAGATAATCCGACATTAGATTAATAGTTAAATCTAAATAGTCCCAGAAAAATATTAAGAAATAAAATGATAAACGAAAAAACTAGATCATATCCCTGAAAATACAGTACAATTATTCGTTCGCTGAAGTAGATTTTTTAAAACTTTTTTCTAAAGTTTTTCCTTCAAACCTAAGAAACAAGTCAGCAGACTTTGTAACAATCTACGACGCACGTATCCTCACATCCTATCCAAAGGGGGGGGGGGGGCAAAAATAGGTAAAACCCTGTCGTTAAAGCCGAAACTTAATAACGTAGCTTAAAAGCTGCACTTCCTTTGTATAAAGTCTTTTACTCATTGAAAGATTAACCCATACTTCCAAAAAAAAAATTCGACATCAGTTTGAGTTATGAATTTTCTTTTAAATCTTTAAATCAATCAGAGCATTGAAAAATTAAACATTCCTGACCTTTTCAGCTTATTAGTTTCGCTCTTACACGCAATCTAAATCGACTTATATGAGATCGTGCGTTATCTTTCTCTTTCTCAAATCCTATTTGTGGACGGAAACTTCTGCATGTATGAGCACAAAGATTAGTCGCAGGTATTAATCACATCGTGGCTGTAAAAAAAAGATTTTTATACCTTTATACCTTTATTTAATTTAAAGATTACTTCCTTGAATTAAGAGTTTTTTTTTCTCTCGATTTTTAGTTAAACAAGTGCTTACTTCTAGTTAAATACTACTTGCATACAGATAACTATTTTATATGAATATTTTATCAACCGAAAGAAGCAGTAGAAACAAACCAGGAGCGAATTGTTCGCACTTTGTTATGGAGAAACATGATATTTTAGTTTGAAAATAAA
>JAXGGA010015891.1:0-27971 GCA_038373865.1 Uloborus plumipes
ATAGATACACAGAATTTTCTGTTGGGTTGATGGATATTGGTATCCCATCTTATGCTTCATGGATTTCTGTCTTGTATCCATAAACAATCATGTCATCACAATGGTAATCATGTCAATCTTATGTTTTAATTATATCACAATTGTAATCATTTTTTCTAATAAAAATTTTACCTGTGTGAGCTTGGGAAAATATCAATAATAATAACACTAAAATGTTACATTTCATGCTAGTCTTTAAAAATAATTGTTAAAACCCCCATTTAAAAAAAAATAATAATTTAAACCTTTTACTGTTTCAGGAACTTCTTCTATAGCAGTTTTCTGTTTACAGAATTACAGTGTAGCTGAGCTTCACAAACAATAACTTGAAATGTCACTTAATATGCTTTTTGGTATCCCAGGGGCAGATCTGATAGGCCAAGATGCTATTATGTAGGCCCTAGTGCAGATTCAGCTTCTGGCTTTAGAGGAGTCATAATTGAGAAGCAAGCACACATAAATCAAAAGATGGGCTCATAAGTGTTAAAATTTCATCATAAATAGGCAGCCTTGGACTCTCCCATGTAATTCCTTGAAGTCGTAGTCATAGGTGCAAGACCTTCCGTCTCAGGACGGATTTCCGTCTTGACAAAACCGCCAAGACGGACCACGGCACGGCAAAAAAATCGATCTCATTCTTTCAATATTTACTTCCAAAGAAAACAAAACTGAAGGGAATAGAAAATCAGATCTCTTAAAAGTATATTTTAATCATTATTTCAATCCATAACTATTTGTATCGCAGCTAGCTCTTTCTTTCTCTCCCTTTCTGAATAAAACTGTAGGGACATAATTCCTTTGTCGGTGTTGATTCTTTTCGACCCCATTCATTCCCTTCCCTTAACTTCATTAATTATGACCTACAATTTCGTTTTTAGGATTTCATTTGAAAGATTCTAAGGAACCCCCCTACCCCCCCCAAAAAAGGGTGGGTTACCCCGCCAAAGAATTCCTGAGCTTCATCTTTTTCTTTAGCATTACCAGACATCACCTTCAATCTCTTTTTTTAAGTATTCTTTTTTGAAAAACTTCTGAATTAGCTGCCTGAACCTCCTCTCCCATAACATCACCAAAGGGAGTTTAAAATTGTTTTTGGAACTTTTAAAAGAGTCCCTGAACGTTGTCCATTTCCATGACCAAACCCAGATAATATAGGCGAACGCCATTCGCAGAAAACTTTCAAAGTTTGCAGAAAATTTCGGCATTTTGTTTAAAAAGTTATTTATTTGGGAAGTTTTCTATCTGAAATATGTCTTGATTTTGTTCATTGCGAGGCAGTAGCTTGTTACCTACGAAACTGACACATTAATTAATCATGACGGATTGACAACCAGCCTCATGGTAGAACCTACACTTCATACAACTTGATATTTTTGTTGTTGGTACTATTTTAGGATTCAGAAGCCCCTCTTTTTTTTGCAGAAAATTTTAAAGAAATAATTTAAGTTTGCAGACAGTTTTACATTTTGTCTAAATCTGTCCCTGACGTTATCACACATAGCCAGCAATTTCATTTATAATTAATTCAATTTTGGGAAACTTTCGGGGAGACTACTCTTTAACCCCCATTTCCTAACATTATCGAAGATCGTCTGGAATACCGATTTCGGAACTTTAATTTGCAAAAATTGCTTGGGAAAAGTGCCTCTTCCTCTAACTTCTTCAAAAGTTGCCCCAACTTATCTTAATATCACTAAACACCGTCTCAAAATAGGTCTTTTGAAGTAAAGTTTCAACAAATCTCCCCCCTCGATTACTATTTTTGCCCTCCCCCCCCCCAATTAAGACGATTTGAACAATATTTGAAAAAATTTTTGGTCGTTTTTCTTGGGTATGCATGTAGGGGGGGGGGGGCTCTCGAATATTTTCCGTCTTGGAAGCATGGCCTAACTTGCACCCATGGTCGTAGTCTGTAAAATGTAATTTAGTACCATCTTTGTCATATTGGGAGGTTGAAGATCGTTACCGTGATCAACACTAGATCTTAACTTGTGTGGATCTGTCTCACTAGTTTATTGTAGCACATTTGTTTGAGAAACTTAATTATAAAGCTATGAAAGAGGAAAAGGTTCTTAAAATTAATATATTACTTTCATTTCAACATTTTCATACTTTTCACTTATTTCCTTTATAGTAAGGATTTATGCCATAGAAACAGGGAAATGTAAATTTTAGACTCTCAAACTTTGCTTCATACAGGCAAATTAAGAACTCATGTCTCTTGTTGACTATGGACACCTCAGACAGAGAGCGCAGGGGACATGTTCCCTTGTCTCCCTGAGCCAGTGCAAGCCTGAGTTAGACATGGTGGAGGAAACAACACTGGCGGTGTGAGTTCAATATCTTTAGGTGAGCAATCGCACTTTAAATATGAGTTTAAACAACAGCTAGTTTCCGCCTCAGTGTCAAATGTTGCCCAATGAATCCTTCAGAAAACATGTGTACAATTTTGCCTATTGTTAAATCATTGGAAAGATAGAAATTATAAGAAGTCTGACAAGTGGATGTGGAGTTTGACATTGCTCATAGCATAGTTTTTGGGCTCCAAACAACATTTCTTCTAGTAAGGACAACGATCCAATGGTTCGCAGCCAGTCGTTGTCATCCACGAGCAACAATGGTAGCAGAGGGCAATGTATTGCCCTGCAGGCTAAAAAGAACTGGCAGCAGGAGAAAAAGTAACGCTTTGATAGGGACTATTGAACAATTGATATTACGTCTTATTGCGAACTATGCGAACATGAAACTGCACAGTGGAGGTCTCTTTGATTGACGACCTTTATAATGTGTACCTTTAATGCAGGGTTCGTACGCTCCTTACAAACTCCTTATAAACTCCTGCTTTTTAACAAGAAAAAATAAGGGCCCTTAAAACTCCTGAATTTTGCCATAATCTCCTTACAAACTCCTTATTTTTAATTCTGTGAATACAAGCCCTTGAATATTTTCTTTTACCACTAATCCCAAGATTGTTTGAGTATTATACTGGAATTCTGCTATTTTTTCAGGTGTTAATATTGGAAATCTAGTATTTTTCGCTATGCTTTTAACTTCCTACATCCGAATTTTTTTTTCCTTACTCCAGATTTTCGACGATTAAGTCGATAATTATTAATAATACTGATCAAATCGACCTATTAAAAGGACATTTAAACTTTTTTTTGCTTTAGTACCTTGTTTCTTTTGCCGTTTTTATGCTTATGACGCCTTCATTTTAAATGATGCAATCTGTTTGCATCCGGTTTGGGAATAGAATTTTTCTGATTTTTGGTGCGTACTTTGCTTTATTAAGAGGAAAATAAGTAAAATGTCTTTTTATTTCTATTAAAATCGAAAATTCAAAATTTTCAAGCGAAATTCTGTGTTCTTTATGAGAGACAAAAAAATTGAAATTTAAGTCAGATTTAATTTAAATTTTGCTTCAATTACTTTATTGCTATCACTATTATGTTTACCGAAGAGCTTTAAAATGTTAATTTAAAATTTTTGCTTAAATAAATCCTTTTATATGTCCCTTTTTTCCCCTTTTAATTTGTTCATTTTGGAAATCGCGATCTTTTTGCATCCGCCATTGGAATAAGATTTTTCGTATTTATGACGATTACTGTACTCTGTCAAGATGCAAACGACCAAAATTTATTTTTATTTTTCCTTTAAATCATTAATTTGAGCAGTTTTAAGTAAAATTCTGTGCTCTTTAATAGTGACAATTGTCAAAGCTTAAGAGAGTTGAAAGTTGTTTTAACCTTTACTATTTTCAGTTAGCTTATTGCAATTTTTATTTTAATAATTAATTTTTTATACTGATTCTAGTTACAAAATTATTAAGGAGTGTCTTGTTTTTAAGAAAATACTAATTTTCATTTTTTTTTCTTTACATTTTTATTTTTCATTTTTCTTTTAAATTCATTCTTAAAATAAAATATTTTTCAATGGTTAATCCCCCCCCCATACTTAAATTTAATTCTGAGTCTGCTAACATTCAAGCAGCAATAACTGCATATTTGACTTCCAATTTAGTATGTCACTCAATATATTGTGTGGTGGCAAAAATAAATAATATAGGAGTTTAAAAAAATGTTTTGAGATATGTTGCTAAAAAATAAGTATTTCGACTGGAAAGTCCTTAAAAATTGATATGAACTCCTGCAAAACTCCTTAAAAACTCCTTACTTTTAATATTCAAATTTGAGTATGAACCATGTAACGGTTGTTCACCAGACAATGGTTTTATATGGCTTTAGAAACTCCAAAATTTGATGGTACTTTCATACTAGAGGGTAACTTTTGTTTGGCTGTTCTAGACTCATATTCGTTTGAAGAGCAAGGGCCATAGCCAAGAGGACGGAGGGAGTCCAAAACCAACACCTCCAAACTTACAACAAGACCAATATCCTTTTTCTCAATTCATTTCACTTTGCATCAAAAATTTGCAGAAAAAAAACATGATCAAGAAAAACGGTACTCCCCCCCCCCCCCTTAGTATTCCTATTGATTGGCAGTTTTCCCCTTCAGTTCAGAGCATGAGAACCTCTAATTGAGCAATTCTATAGATTTTCCGTGGATATCTTCAAATTGAAGAAGAAATTTTGCTGACAACTACAAACTTTCTGCAGATTTCTTGCAGAATCTTGTTATGGCATCACATACTCTTTTTCTTTCAAAAATCCAGTTTTGAGCTGATTGACGTCATTTACGGAAAATTTAGATCTACTTCTAATTAAAACATCTGCAGAAAATTTGTGGATCTTATAAATTAAAAAGTGATTGTATGTATGTCAGTCTAACTTCTCCCAAACGCTGGTAAACTAAAAATCAGACTATGTATTGATATGTGCAATGAGTTACCGCCCGTAAGCAGGGCTGAGGCAGAACTGTAGCAAATGCACCCACAGCTCGATCATAGCATCCTAAGACTGCAGTTTCGCCCTTATTATGGGCTCCACAGTTAGGAATAGCCAATGATCGAGCCGGAGGCAAAAATTCTCTTATTGTAGCTAAGATAGCCAACAAACTGGTAGATAAAGTGAATTTATCTTACCAGCGAACGTCCACAAACTATGGTGCGGCTCAACTCGAAATTTGAAGGCTAAAGCTGGGTAATGTGCAATGAGTTACCGCCCGTAAGCCAGGGCTGAGGCAGAACTGTAGCAAATGCACCCACAGCTCGATCATAGCATCCTAAGACTGCAGTTTCGCCCTTATTGTGGGCTCCTCAGTTAGGAATAGCCAATGATCGAGCCGGAGACAAAAATCCTCTTATTGTAGCTAAGGCAAGGATTCAAGTGAAACACCATTGCGATCGCTTCGAATTGCAATCGCTACTGGAAGTGAATTACATTATCATCAACTTAACTTAGCACTGACGTCACTACGGGTGGAGCCAATAAGAGCTCAAAAGCTGTCAGTGATCTCCTCTTATTCGCCAAGTAGGCTGTGACGTTTTATCCAGCTCGTTTTTCATAGGCAAACGTCACGCTGACGTCACGATGTTTTTATCAAGAAAAGTTCTAATGTAATTCATTTCCAGTAGCGATTGTAATTTGCGATCGCCTGTTTCACTTGAATTCCTGCCTAAGATAGCCAACAAACTGGTAGATAAATTTATTCTCTCTTACCAGCGAGCGTCCGCAAACTATGGTGCGGCTCAACTCGAAATTTGAAGGCTAAAGCTGGGTAATGTACAATGAGTTGTAAAGCTGGGTAATGTGCTCATTGCACATTACCCAGCTTTAGCCTTCAAATTTCGAGTTGAGCCGCACCATAGTTTGCGGACGCTCGCTGGTAAGATAGAATAAATTTATCTACCAGTTTGTTGGCTATCTTAGCTACAATAAGAGGATTTTTGCCTCTGGCTCGATCATTGGCTATTCCTTACTGAGGAGCCCACAATAAGGGCGAAACTGCAGTCTTAGGATGCTATGATCGAGCTGTGGGTGCATTTGCTACAGTTCTACCTCAGCCCTGGCTTACGGGCGGTAACTCATTGCACATTACCCAGCTTTAGCCTTCAAATTTCGAGTTGAGCCGCACCATAGTTTGCGGACGCTCGCTCTGGTAAGATAAATTCACTTTATCTACCAGTTTGTTGGCTATCTTAGCTACAATAAGAGAATTTTTGCTTCCGGCTCGATAATTGGCTATTCCTAACTGAGGAGCCCATAATAAGGGCGAAACTGCAGTCTTAGGATGCTATGTAGTCCAGTCAATGAAGGTGAAAAAATAGGCTTTGTCGCAACTAATTTAGGGAAAGCTGAATTTTTGCAGGATGTTAGTACACCGAGTGTACACTAAAAAAATACAAAGTCCCAACCTCCACCCCTCTGGCTTTCTCCCCCACCCCCTCCGAAACATTGCAAAAGCACTACTATGATTATACGCTTTTCGTGTCGAAACTAATCCAGAGAAAGCTGATTTTTTGCAGGATGTTAATACATCGAGTGTACACTAAAAAAATACAAAGTCCTGACCTCCACCCCTCTTGCTTTCCTCCCCACCCCCTCCGAAACATTGCAAGAGCAGTACTATGGTTATACGCTTTTTGTGTCACAACTAATTAGGGGAATGCTGATTTTTTGTTTGAAGATGTTAGTATACAAAGTACACACTATAAAAACACAAAGTCCCGACCCCCAACCCTCTTGCTTCCCCCCCCCCCGACCACCTCCGAAACATTCTAAGAGCAGTACTATGATTATATGCTAACAGCTCGGAAACTAATGAGGTTATTGGGGTACTTCTTTTATTCCACTTCTTACTATATTACAAACGTGTGATGCTCAACCGGTGGCCCGCGGGTCACATTAGGCCCGCAAAACAGATAAATGCGACCCGTTGTTTTTCGAAATGTTACATTTTGAGGATGTTCATTTCTGAAAAAGTTTCTGAATTTTTAAGACATGTTAGAACATAAAGTATACACTAAAAAAAGGAAAAGTCTTGATTCCCACCCTTCTTGCCCACCCCTCCCCATTCAGAGACCTTACAAGAACAGTACATTGGCTAAATGCGTGTTCTTCGAAAACAAATGATGTTACCGTGTTGTTTCGTATATTATTGCACTCCCATCAATTTATAAAATAAGTTGTGAAATTATTTGAAGGTGGGATTGTCTAGGAGACCTTTGAGGCAAATAAAGCTGTTTTTGTAATATACAGGGGACATTTGTTACATGCAAAGGTTTGGTGACTAAAACTTTCAAGGAAATAGTAGAATCATTCTTAAAATATATACTTTGCAATTCTAGAAATAAGTGACAGCGGTTTTCGAACAAAATTGCAAGAACAAGAAAGAAGAGCATCAAAGAAATTTTCTAACGCAATTGAAGGGCTTGGGAGATGAAGAGGTTATGTGACAAAACAGAAATTGCGAGTTACTAAAGTTCAAAGTTTTATTGTAGCAGTTGTTGCAGCGATTTTGTTTTCTGGTTTTGCCATTAGTGTGTGTATGAAAGTGTTTTAATGATATCTGCTTTTTGATTAACAAAGTTTTATTTTTTTTTACATGTATCCATTGCTTACCATTGTCAAGAGTGCTCATTTTTCAAAATGTAACATAGCCCCTTTATCCACCAAGCTCTTCAATTGTTTTTGATGAAAATACAGTTTGCACAACACAACAAGATTTTCTAGCAAACCTTCAAAACAAGAAGAGATTAGAAGGAGTTAGTACAAGGTTTGTTGCTGAAGCTATTAACGTGGTTTTTGCAGAGGATGATGCCGACACTGTCATTGTCAACCAAGCCATTAAGAATGTGAAAAATAATACTACTGTTGCTGTGAGAACTGATACTGATCTCTTCGTTTTACTTGTAGCCTTAGCTCCCCAGCATGATGCCATACTTTTCTTTTTAAAGTCTTCATCTTCGGTGTCAAAAGTTTACTCTGTCAATAAATAAAATTTTCCTAACAAACATGTCAAGCAGCTAACTGTACTCCTTATTGCTCATGCAAACACTGGTTGTGACACGACATTGGCTTTCTATGGGCTAGGAAAAAAAAGCTGCCGGACTTGATACGTTTTTCAACTGAAGCTAAAGCTTGGGCTGAGCTTTTCACAAAGCAAGATACACTAGGTGGCCAAAAGTATCCGGACACTTTCGAAAATTCACATTTTTACATATAGCTCGAAAAATAAGTTATCAATTGTTCTTTAACTTTAGTCATACAAAATATAGGCTTCACCGAACATTTTCAAGTTGAAATTAAATTACCCTTGCATTTGGGGGACGACAAGAAGGGGGGTTGAAAGTAAAACCGCTTTTTGACCATAACTTTTCGAAAATAGCATGGAATAAGCTATAAATTTCAGTAATTAATTAGCATACTATGTATAATTACTGTACAAATTTTTATGAACTTACCACTCTTACTTCCGAAGATATGAAACATTTTTTAAAAAATGGCAATTTTGATTGAAGGGTTTTTGCTCATAACACGCAGAGTTTTTGATCAAACCTTATCAAAACTTCAGGAAAAATGACAAAATACAAGAGAAAGAACATACTAAAACGGTAAATTAAAAAATTAAAAATCCGATGAGATATGAGCGTTAAAAGGAAATATTTTTTCACGGCGCATGCGCGAACGACAGAAATTTATAACTACAAAAATATTGTACTCTGATTCATACTTCATCTTATAAAAAAAGTTCCAATTGAATATCGTAAAAATTGAAAAAGATATCAGCGATCTAATGAGCTGTAATTCATTCATTCGCAGACAATGCATGAATGGCAAGGGGTGCTCCACAAATAGTGTGGTAACAATTGAGCATTTTCTTCAATGTTAAATTTTATACAGTTTGAAAATTTATATTCGGCATAAAAGTCACATTTCGCCGATTCGGCCAAAAAGACCTTATACGTAGGTGGCCAAAAGTATCCGGACACCCACAGAAACGTTGGTTTTGAACGATGACGCAATAACCTTTAATTTAAAAATAGCTCTTTGTGGACAGACCCTCACTTTTTATGTATTGTCTGCGAATGAATGAAATACAGCTCACTAGATCGCTGATATCTTTTTCAATTTTCATGATATTCAACTGAAACTTTTTTATAAGATGAAGTATAAATCAGAGTACAATATTTTTGTAGTTATAAATTTCTGTCGTTCGCGCATGCGCCGTGAAAAAATATTTCCTTTTAACGTTCATATCTCATCGGATTTTTAATATTTTTATTTACCGTTTTAATATGTTCTTTCTCTTGTATTTTATCATTTTTCCTGAAGTTTTTATAAGGTTTGATCAAAAACTCTGCGTGTTATGAGCAAAAACCCTTCAATCAAAATTGCCATTTTTTAAAAAATGTTTCATATCTTCGGAAGTAAGAGTGGTACGTTCATAAAAATTTGTACAGTAATTATACATAGTATGCTAACTAATTACTGAAATTTATAGCTTATTCCGAGCTATTTTCGAAGAGTTATGGTCAAAAAGCGGTTTTACTTTCAACCCCCCTTCTTGTCGTCCCCCAAATGCAAGGGTAATTTAATTTCAACTTGGAAATGTTCGGTGAAGCCTATGTTTTGTATGACTAAAGTTAAAGAACAATTGATCACTTATTTTTCGAGCTATATGTAAAAATGTGAATTTTCGAAAGTGTCCGGATACTTTTGGCCACCTAGTGTATTACAAAAGAAGTAATTGTAAAAAGTGGAGAACAGCTTATCCTTAGTATGTACAATTTATCACAGTATAATATAAAACCCTAAATGAAGCCAGATATTGTAAATAGGATAAGCAACTAATCGCCAAAATGTCCCTTAAGTCAACTTTTGATTTAGCTAAACTTCCACCAACTTCAGATACCACTCATCAGCATTGTTTGAGGCTTTACCACACCAAAAATTCAAATTCAGTTAGGGTTTAAACTTCCACCAGAAGAGTGATTGGCAATATACTTCAAAAAATAGGCTGATTTCTAAGCCCATGACAATAGGGAACATGCACTATGTCACAAAATATGATTAAATTACTGTTATTTCATAGAATCGATGATGCTGATGCCGAAAATCAACATTAAAATTCCAAAAAATCATTCACTTGAGCGTGAGAAGCAATTAAAAAGGGAGATTTTTGTAAACAATGTCACGTGACGAAAAACGCTCAGCCATTGGTCCACGTCACAGAATACGATTCTCCCAGTATCGCTGCCTTAGATGAGACAGTTAATGCGTTTTTAACACGCTGTTTTGTATTATTGTTATATTCGGAGCTCGGATGGTAGTTCATTTTTTGGCGTTTTCTTCGTCTTAGTTCATTATACAAGGAGTTTTACAGCTCTTTAAACGTTGAAAAGTTTTTTTATTAACTTTTCAGGGCAATTTTTAATGTTTTAGCTCATTTATGAAGTTTGAGCCAATTTTTAAGCAGCTGTGTCTTCTTATCAGTTTAGTGGTTTATAGTCATTGTTCACTTTAAAAGGGAGATGGGGGGGAGGGGGATAAACGAAAGGTACTCTGCTTCACAAAAGAAAAGGAGCGTAGTAAAGCTGGTAGATCAAGAACAGAACAGGTTTACGTTCTTTGACTACATTCCAATACTTTTCTCATTCTTTCAATCATTTTCTTGGAATTAGATTTCTGGAGAGTTCTGATCACTGAAAAACACCAACATTTTTCAAATCGGAAACCTAAAAAAGTACGTGCGTTAATTCTCAGTAAAAATGTCCTAGTGTTTACCACTGAAATATTTAAAATGTTTTCAACTTCAGCTGCATTTTTCGGAGGGGGGGGGTTGTTGCTAATTTTCGAAGCATGTTTAGTTTTATTCAGTCATCTAACTTCTGAAATGTAGTTATAATCAATGATTGACGCGGGTTTTTTTTTTCTATATCTTCATATTTATTATTATTTTTTTTTTAAAGAATAAAATGACTTTTCATTTAAAATGATGGAAGAAAAATTCATTAAAAGGCAGGCCGATAATTGTTCAAAGTTGGCTAGCTGTACGCTGTATCCATTTTCAGAAAAACACCCCGATTTCATATCAGTAGAAATGAAAAGAATTTGAGCAGTAAAATGAGTCAAAAGCTTTTATTTTCGCAAAAACAGGAGTGTTTAAACCGATAAATAATTGAGAAACAAAAAACAGTTTTAAAATATTTTTAAAGGGGGTTGTATGGGGGGTTGCTGGGGGGGGATACCCTTCAGGGCGTGACACCCAAAATGTGTTAAAGAGTTTATGAAACTTCATAAAATTTAAAAATTTGCTTTCTTAAAAATTTCATTAAAATTTATTTTATATAGAATTTATGAAACGCAGAGCATCGATACCGTTGGGGGGGGGGGGGGGCACCAAGTAACACCCATGCGTTGTTTGAATGAAACCAACCAAAAATGTATCTCACAACTTATGAAAAATGTACATGTTGAATTTCTTGAAAAATATCCCATTGTTTTAAATTATATAGAATTCATCCAATGCAGGATCATTATTATTGATGAAAAGGGGGTTACACCGGGTGACATTCAAAATGTATCCAAGAGTGTGTGAAAAAAAATCTTTCTTTAAAAATGTTCCCGCTATTTGAAATTTTATTTAATTTATCGAATAGAGGAAGGAGGAGTGTTGCACCCGTGTGCTATTTAATTGGTTTGAGGAGTTAATACCAGCTTCGATTGAGTTAAACCAAATAGCAATCGCTATTGCTCAAAAAAAAAAAAAAAAAAAAAAAAAAAAAAAAAAAAAAAACCCTCTTAAATTTTTGATGAAGTGTTAAAACGTAGATTTTTTTATGATTATTTGTTCATTTATTCAGATTATTTTCTACAGAGTAACAAATAAAAAAATATTAATCTATAAATAGAAGTTTAGATTTATAAATAACATTTTAAAAAGTCATCATCTAAATTAAAATGTGTTTTAAATAAAACTAATTCTAAATAAATTTCTGATGAAATAAATCACAAACAATCCTCAAGAACATCCGAATTGCATTGCATTTTGAAACACATTTTGATATTCCTGTAAAAACACGCGCTATGCAAAAATCAAGTTCTTATATCTCGAAAAAATGTATTTGCTATCAATATTTGTCGTTCAATAACAAAAATTGTATTCTTCTTTTCCAACCCCCCCTCCCCCCCCAGTTAACATGACTGGCATGTGTCTCAAAGAATCTAAGCCCATGTTTTTACCAGCTAAATGTTCTTCATATAAAGTATTCTTTTATAGCTAAAAAAACATAAAATTTAAAAAAATAAATAAATAAACCGTGAAGATTTGCGACTTGTAAAGGCTTAATAACTTGGCAGTATGTAAAACCTGTGCTTTAAAACTAGTATTTGGAATACATTGATTCCGCGATCCATCTTCTCAATATCTGCTAGTATAGTGTGAAGTTCCGCACTGTACAGCAGAGCAAACGCTAGCAGAAGGAACGCAGGGAGAAAAGTGGTATTCTGTGACGTCACAAACTCATGGAGCGGCTACTTTCGTTTTTCGGGAGGCGTGGCCTAATCGCTTTTAAAACTCGTTTTAAATATGTTTAAACTGGCTTAATGGAGGTGTTATTGGTATGTTTCTGCACAGTTTTTCATGGTCTTTCATTTGCAAGTGAGTTTGAAAATCATGCATCTTCCCCATTATCCCTGCTCCAAGTGACCTTCTCCTATTAATATCTTGCAATTGTAAAAAACATTGTGTGTTACAAACTGTAGCAGTCGCAAAGCAGGGTTCGATGGCACGTCTATGTGTGGAAACTAGTGGAATGCATTGTAACAATATTTCGGACCAAGTGAATGAAATGTTAGATGGAGACCACTAATAAAGGATTAATTGTTGTCAGCATTACTTAGTGCTTTTTCTTTTTGCTCAATGCAACTTGTTTTCAGAAACGAATTGCCTAGACTCGTAACATTTCGCAAAACAACGAGTCACACAAATAAGTTTCAAGAGCCGAATGCGGCCCGAAGTCCGTAGGTAGGGCACCACTGGTTTATAATATTGTAAAAGCGGAACGACCCAGTATCATTAGTTTTCGAGCTGTAAAAGTATAATCATAGGACTGCTCTTGCAATGTGTCGGAGGGAGGTAAGCATAGGGGTGGGGATCAGGACTTTGTGTTTTTTAGTGTATACTTTGTATACTAACAGCTGGAAACAAATCGGATTTCCCCCAATTAGTTGCGACACGCAAAGCGTATAGTTACAGTATTGCTCTTGCAATGTTTCGCGGTGGGGGAGGGGGGGGATCGGGACTTTGTGTTTTTATAATGTATACTTTGTATACTAACATCTTGAAAAAAAAATCAGCCTTCCCCTAATTAGTTTCGACACAAAAAGCGTATAACCATAGTACTGCTCTTGCATGTTTCGGAGGGGGTGGGGGGAAAGCAAGAGGGGTGGAGGTCGGGACTTTGTGTTTTTTTAGTGTACACTCGATGTATTAACATCCTGCAAAAATTCAGCTTTCCATAAATTAGTTGCGACACGATGTCTTTATTGACTGGACTAATGATCGAGCTGTGGGTGCATTTGCTACAGTTCTGCCTCAGCCCTGGCTTACGGGCGGTAACTCATTGCACATTACCCAGCTTTAGCCTTCAAATTTCGAGTTGAGCCGCACCATAGTTTGCGGACGCTCGCTGGTAAGATAAATTCACTTTATCAACCAGTTTGTTGGCTATCTTAGCTACAATAAGAGGATTTTTGCCTCCGGCTCGATCATTGGCTATTCCTAACTGTGGAGCCCATAATAAGGGCGAAACTGCAGTCTTAGGATGCTATGATCGAGCTGTGGGTGCATATGTATTGATATATTTTGCAATTTGAAATCTTTAGGTTTGACTAGTTTACATAACTGATTTTAATTAACAGAGATATCAATTAAAAACCTCTTTTCTCTCTCCATTCTTCCAAAATTTCGAATTCAACTTTGCAAATGGCTTAAACACGAAAATCTCACCATAACAAACTTAAATTAGCCTTTGTTTTTGAGATACAGAGGCAATAAGGTAATGAAATCTCACTAATGTTCTGTTATCTCTGGCAGACAGAAGCACCTCCCTTGGCGTTACCGTCTTTATACGCTGTCCCCTGGTTGCGTCAAAAAATCTTACTTCATAAACCACCATGATGTTTAAAGAAATTTAAATTGCAGGTCCAAAAATGCCGAAAATGAGTCTCTAACCATGGCTACCTGCGATCTTAAAACGGCTAGCCAGACGCGGCGGAGATCAAAGGAAATTTCGTACAAGGCGAAGTTACCGTTGTCGCCGCTTGTGGCGCTGATCTCCTAGGGTTGGTTTGAGCGTTTTTCTATGTTAACAATCTAGATTTCGTTTTGCTTTTCAGTGAAAACCGCGTTATTTCTTTCAAATGATTTTTCTGTTCATGCATTATTCATCGAAACACATCCAACGATACTCGATTACACATTAATTTCATGTGTTCTTTTTTTTTTTTTTTTTTCTGAATGTTGTTTTAGAGTGTCTTTTGCAAAGTATTGACGAAAATCATTTTCATTCTTTTCGCAGGCACTTTTTTTTGTATTTTAATTCCGAATTGAAGGAGGGGGTCAGAGGGGGGTCAATTAAAGTACACTTTTGTATTTTAATTGACTCCCCCTCCTCCGAATGGGGGGGATTCCGAATTGGGGGAGGGGGTCAGAGGGGGTCAATTAAAACAGTTTTGTATTTAAATTGACCCCCTCCCCCGAATTGGGGGAGGGGGTCACTTAAAATACAGTTTTGTATTTTAATTGACCCCCCGAATTGGGGGGGAATTCCGAATTGTGGGAGCGGGTTAGTTAATTGCCCCGCCCCCGAATTGGGGTTTGATTCCGAATAAGGGGAGCGGGTCAGAGGGGGGTCAATTAAAATAATTTTGTATTTTAATTGACCCCCCTCCTCAGAATGGGGGTGAATTCGGAACTGGGGGGAGGGGGGTCAGAGGGGGTCAATTAAAATACAGTTCTGTATTTTAATTGACCCCATCCCCCGAATGGAGGGAATTCGGAATTGGGGGAGCGGGGTCAATTAAAATACAGTTTTGTATTTCAATTACCTCCCTCCCCCGAACGGGGCGAAATACCGAATTGGGGAGGGGGGGTCAATTAAAATACAGTTTTGTATTTTAATTGAGCCCCCTCCCCCGAATGGGGGGGATTCCGAATTGGGGGAGGGGGGTCAGAGGGAGGGTCAATTAAAATACAGTTTTGTATTGTAATTGACCCCCCTCCTCCGAATGGGGGGGATTCCGAATTGAAGGAGGGGGTCAGGGGGGTGTCAATTAAAATACACTTTTGTATTTTAATTGACCCCCCCTCCTCCGAATGGGGGGGGATTCCGAATTGGGGGAGGGGGTCAGAGGGGGGGTCAATTAAAATACAGTTTTGTATTTTAATTGACCCCCCCGAATTGGGGGTTGATTCCGAATTGGGGGAGCGGGTCAGAGGGGGTCAATTAAAATACAGTTTTGTATTTTAATTGACCCCCCATTCGGGGGAGGGGGGTTTTGAAATACAAAACTGTATTTTAATTGACTCCCCTTTGACCCCCCTCCCACAATTCCGAATTCCCCCCCCCCATTCGGGGGAGCGGATCAATTAAAATACAAAACTGTCTTTTAATTGACCACCCTCTGAACCCCCCCGCAATTCGAAATTTCCCCCCCCTATTTGGGGGAGGGGGTTTTTGAAATACAAAACTGTATTTTAATTGACCCCCCTCTGATCCCCCTCCCCCAATTCGGAATTTCCCTCCAAACCGGGGGAGGGGGGTCAATTAAAATACAAAGCTGTATTTTAATTCACTCCCCTCTGACCCCCCTCCCCCAATTCCGAATTCCCCCCCCATTCGGGGGAGGGGATCAATTAAAATACAAAACTGTATCTTAATTGACCCCCCCTCTGACCCCCTCCCCCAATTCGAAATTTCCCCCCATTCTGGGTAGGGGGTTTTTGAAATACAAAACTATATTTTAATTGACCCCCTCTGACCCCCTCCCCCCAATTTCGAATTTCCCCTCATTCGGGGGAGGGGGTCAATTAAAATACAAAACTGTATTTTAATTGACCCCCCTCCCCTAATTCGGAATTTCCCCCCCATCCGGGGAGGAGGTCAATTAAAATACAAAACTGTATTTTAACTGACCCCCCTCCCCCAATTCGGAAGGACGAGCCTGCATCTAACTGCATTTTAATTGAACTTTTACGTTTTCTTCGGCGCTTCTATAAATGTAATTTTAGAAGAATCAGCTTTCCTTTTTGCAACTCTGGTTAAACCGGAAGTGAGGAAAATGCAATCCTTTAAATAAATGATTGTCTCTCGAATATATAAAGCTATCTTCTAAATCAGATATAAACGTAATGTTTCACGTAAATGTAGTTTCGAAGACTGCATGTGTTATGACTTTTAAACAATCTTTAAATTGTTTCATGTGCTTTATAAATGTTTTAAATTGTGAACACATAACAACACTATGTATTTTGATGTTTGTTTTTTTTTTCATTAAGACTGAAACAGTTTTACTCCTAGAAATCAAGTCTTTACCACGCATGTTATTACTATACCTTTCCCTTTAAAAAGTCTCACCGAACCCTAGGAGATCAGCGCCAAATGACTGATGTGGCAGAAAATGTAAGTTCTGCTTGTACGCTCTTTTTCGCCCGTCTGGTTAGCCGCTTTAAGATCGCAGGTAGCCATGCTCTAACAAACAAATCCATTTCTGCTTCCACCCATGCTTGTTCCGATGGGAATTATGAAGAACATTGAAAGCTATGAACAAGAATGGTTTTCCAATACCTTAGAGGATAATTCCCATGATATATTGTAGTAAATGTTAAGGAAAGTATTTTTAACGACCTTCCAACTTCGCACAATTATAAAGGTCACTGTTTTTGATAAAACATTTGAAGCGGAAACTAAGCAGCAAAGAAGGCAATAACTATAAACACAGTTAGTCAAATAAATCGTAGAGAATTTTTGTGACCATTGATGCAGTATATGTCTCTGAAATGTCATTTTCTCCTTTTCCTCCAGGATTTTTTTGTCTAACTGGAGCTGTGAGTGATAGCCAGGGGAAGAGTTTTCCTAAGCTATCTCTGCAAAAAGGACACAAATATTAGGATTATTGAGCTGAGTTAATGCTTGCCAAATGCTGCTGGACTATTACAAGAGATGATCCTTCTTTGACTTACAAGAAACGATTGAAAATGTAGAGTTCAGAGCAATAGCATAAAAACAGCTGCTGGATTCTGAAAATAAAGTTTTATAAAACAGGACTTATTTAATTGCATTTACATAATATATTTTTTCTTTTTAAATTTATCTTATAACCAATGACTGGTTATTATGAATCTTCTTAAAGTGGGCTTTAGTGTATCTTGAAATTGAGCTCATAAAAAAACTCATTTTACGTATTTATTTTTTCTCAATTCGATATTAGTAAGAATCTACTATTTAAAACCAGAATACAGAAAAATAAGTTCCTTATTGTTGCGTAGTGTAATTTCTCAACAGTTTAACAGTGTTCAAGCTTTTAAATGATTGTGGTAGAAAGTGGATATTATTACAATCATTCTATTTCGTATTGTCAAAAGAATTGTTTAAGCTTAAATAAATAATATAGAATTAGTTCAATATTTTTAATTGAAATCTTGCAAGTGTTATCGTCCAGAGCACAGTTAAATTTTGTCCGAAATCTTGTCCAAATCAGTTAAGAGTTTGGAAATTACATTACTATAGAATTCATACAGTTATGCATTCAATTCTACAAATATAGATGTAACTGGTGCTTTTTTCCCCAATAAAACAAGCATAAAACCATACTTATTTTTTAAAAATTTCTTGAAGTTTTAAAATTTCATTAAAGTATAATTACATTTTCCTAGTAATTCCTACAAAAATTGATGTTTTCCGATTTTCTTTTATTACAAAATTTTTATTCATAGAAATTATGCAACATTCATTTTCGAATTATTCAAAACGTTTTGTAGGAGGCTGACTGGTGAAAAACATTTTTTCTTCACGTGTGGAATTTTTGATTAGATTAATGTCACTTAATGCAACTAACAATTTCTTTTCCATTGAAAAGAGAAGGTATAAACTGTCGTACCAAACTTATGAAACCTTGAAAAAATCCCCGGCTTCAAAGGGTTCGAGTGAAAATTTTAACCCCGTACTCTAAAGAAAAAAGACTTATGGTACAACATGTGTACCACCCGGTTCCTAAAGGTTAACATTGCAAGCAATATTTTAAACCCAAACTTCTAAACTGTTACCTTAGTTGTTACTTAACTGATTTATTTTCCTCCAAAATAAATATGCCAAAGCCATGATCTTTGATCCTTTGTATGTATTTATATACATGTGAATACATATAAGTAAACAAATGGAAAATAAAAGTAATTGGAGGTTCAGTGATCACATTTTTATTATAATAATCAATATAAAAATTAAAAATGAAACATTGTTACTCATTTTAAAATCACACATCACATGAAAATACTACTCGAACTCGTCTAGCGTCTTCTTCATTGCAATGTCCATCAATGATATCATCATATTTCAAACTCCTTGCCAAATCAGATTCCATGGCCAGAATACTGAGATTGTTCATTCTTTCTTGGTTCATCGTCTATCAATTAGCACTTTTTATCCTTTTCATCAAATTGAAACTTCTCTCTCCTTGACTACAGACACAGGAATGCAGCAGAAACATTGCTATAGTAATGTTTGGGAACAAACTATTCAGTTTCATCTTCCTTAGAGCATTCAGAAGAAATTGCTCTTATGGATTGACTTCAAGCAAGGCCGTATCCAGAGGGGGGGCCCGACGGGCCCGAGCCCCCCCCAAAACCCGAAATGTTTTACAATGTAAAACAGAAAAAAAAAGCTTTTTTTTTTTAATTTCAAATGGCAAAAAAAAAAAAAGTTTTTTTTTTTGTTTCTTTTAACTATTAAATGAGTAAAAATTTGAAGAAGTACAAAAAAAAAAAAAAAAAAAAAAGACAATTCAAATTTTCATTAGTTGCAAAACATACTTGAAAACAAGACTCTCATTAGCACTTCCAGCTCTCTTTCCCAAATATATTCAGGCTCAAAGCAAGCTACTTGTCAGTTTGATCAGCGCCCCCCTCTCCCCCATAAAACTTACAAAACTTACACCACTCAGATTTTTACCTCCTAATCGCCGGACCCCTAGTTTCCGATTAGGCTGAGATTGCTTCTCGCCGCCCTGATTTAAATAAGAGGGTACTTTGTTGGTCCCCATTTATAAGCATTTGTAACCCTCGAAGGATTTTAATAGCTAAATATGTCTTCAATAAACAAGACCACACAAAAACGAATGCGTTCACAGACCCTCTACTTTGTTGGACGCTCACCAATCTTAGACAAATGTTACTTAAAAAAAATTCCATTTACAAATGCTTAAAAACCTTAAAAACTTTGTTAAATATAGCTGTAAACTTTGAATTTTAAAGTTTTTAACACAAATGGGGAGGTGGGCATCAAGTTGTGGGAAACTCAGCTCCTTGATTAAAAAAATATTCTGCGTAATGCAAAAATCATATTCCAGCATTTTTTGTAGCATATTTTCAAAAATAATTTTTTGTGACTCACATGTTTCATTTCTGACTATTCATTAAATACCTTATTCAGTATTTTAGAAGTTACTTTGTAATTGATTCCTTTATTAATATGTTAAGCACGAGAAAAAATATTACCCTTCCTGTATTCTTTTTCGTTTTCTGCAGTACTAGTGATTGAAAATTGTCGTTATAAGTATTTTTTTAATATCAATTTTTATTCTTTAAAAGATGTGTCTTTAATAGTTTTAACAATTTCGTAAGACTGTCCAATCAACTTTTAAAACGTCAGAAACTAAAAAGTGCAAATGAAATGATTTGAAAAATTTTAACTGGTCTAGAGTCTTTGAAAATCCTTAAATACCTTTTTGAAACTCCTTCAAAAGTGCTTCAATCCTATTTCTTAGCAAGTAATTAAACTGAATTAACTAAATGGCCAGAATGTTACTCTGTCGTTAATTATTTTTTAAATCTCTACACTTTTCTTTTAAAGAATTTTATGTGTTTTATACTATTGGTTATTTTATGTTACTAAGTGCTGTTTCTGTCGGTGAGTTGGGGAACTGATCAAAAACTACTATGTAACTATAGTGAAAACCCATGTACACTGTTAAAAAAATTTCCTGAAAATAACGAAAAAATATACGGCAGCTGAGTTGCCGGAGTGTTTCCGTTTCGTTAATTATATTTCCGTGATTTTACGGAAAAATGACGAACAGAGCGTTCGTCATTTTTCCGTTGGGCATTTTTTCGTTTCGTAATTCTCCGTTCTTCATTTTTTCGGTTTTTATTATCCCCGCTTATACGTTATAGGCTTATACCTATACGCTTTGACTTATATGTATACATGCAAGATGGAAAATTATTTAAATTTTGCAAATTAACAAGCGCTTTTATAGCAGCTTAATATCAATAGCAAATTATCTATGGAAGTTCAATAAATTAGTCCTTTAAGTGTCGCAAAATGCGTAGATTGTGTAGAACAACAAATGCACAAATTGAAATTTTAAGAAACATTTGAAAATTTGCGAAACAATATAAACATATAAAAAGAACAAACATGGGTAATGTGATGCCTTATCTTTTTCGTTTGTTCTTTTTATATGTTTATATTGTTTCGTAAATTTTCAAATGTTTCTCTAAAGTTTCTTAAAATTTCAATTTGTTGTATTTTCCAATCTACACATTTTGCGCCACTTAAAGGACTAATTTATTAAACTTTCATATATTATTTGCTATTAATATTAAGCTGCTATAAAAGCGCTTGTTTATTTTGCAAAATTTCAATAATTTTCCATCTTGCATATATAAGTATAAGCGTATAGGTATAAGCCTATAATGTAAAAATGTGGGTGATTAAAATATGGGAAAATGAGAAACAAAAAAAAAGAGCAATTAAAAAAGGAGCGTAAACTAGCTCACCGGAAAATTATATATATATAAGACAAAATGATGAGCAAAAATGTAAACTTAAAACTCTTACGAATTTTGTTTTTTAGAAAAAGTTTGAAAATATCCGCTCATATACTTCATACTTTTAAACATCTTGCCTTAAAAAAAATACTAAAGCAATACAAGAATTGGCTTTTTTTTTTTTCATTAAAATTTTAGTTCATTAAAATAACATGATTTTTTTGAAAAGATTACATCAATCTCGCATAAAATACTCAAATATTTTGAAGATGGAATGATCAATGCATAGTATTTCTGAGCGCATAACTTCAAAAAATTAAAAAGTATTAACAAGGTGCATTATTTTAAAAATACTCACTCTCACTCACACTCTTATGTTTGAATAAAAATTAAGTTCTTCCGAAAGTTCTTTTTTTCCTTTCTGAATTTGAAACATTCGTGGTTCCTTAAAAAAAAATCCTGTATTGTTACTGATTTCCTCTATTTTCATATATATTTACGTTATGGTGTTCATAGTGATCAACACTTTCAGAAATGCACTCTCAAAATTAACGAATTTTCTTTGTTTTTGATGAAATCACTTCCAAGAATATACCCCGAGCGAACATTTCGTAATTTTTTGGGGATGAATTTCGTCAAATGTAGCGAAATATTTCTTTATCCTAGTATCGTCAAATTGACAATCATTTTCGTAGTTTTGACAACATTAATTTCGTCACATTAACGAAGTAAAGTCATAAAGTAAAAAAGCTAAGTTTTGAAACTAAGCTTTTAAATCTTGATATAAAATTACAAAAATCATTTCACTAAATTTTACTAACCCTCAGCACCAGTAAGTTTATACATGCAACTACTAAAATGCACAATTGGTTTACATCATGAAATAACTAACTGTTAAGTCTGGACTCAGATTAAAATAAAAATAGCAGTAACAAAAATAAAAATTCTTACCTCTTAAATAAAAATTTTAAATTTTTGTTGATCAAAAAAGGCAACAATAGAGCGAGTAGATTTTAAAATATACTAACACGCCCTTTTGTTGCCCATTTTGATTCTATCCATTGCCATAAACGAAGTCTTCTTAAAAATGTTGAGCTAGAAAACGCTGGATACCGAATAACACATGAAAAGATCCAAATTATTTTTCCAGTCAATTTGATTAACTATGCAGAATCCTGGAACAATTCTTCTTCAAATACTATAACAATAGTCAACGCTTTTCGACGAAGCATTTTCAAATTGAAACAAAATGGCGCACACATAATAACGTCCTGAGGAACACGATTAAATAACATTCGACTGTGATGTTTTTTGTAAAGTAGCTATCCAAACGACGAGACCCCAGATGTCCTCTTTTCCATGCTAATGCGAATAATACAGCTTTCACAGAAGCGTAAACATGCACATTAATTCTCGATGACTTTGCGTTACTTTTGCTGCGCACTTTGATTCAGTTATGAATCATTTATGCTGCCGTCGTTTCTGCGCACGCGCAAGTCTCTTCAGACTGTATCTAACTCTCTCGTTCGGTTATATTTCAACCACAAAACCGGGTAAATTCCGTTTTTTGTTTCTCCAACTTGGTAATTCACGGAATAGTTCCGTTTTTTCAAGGAAAAGTTCTGTTTTGAAACGAAAACGGAAATTTACTGTTAAAATCAGTAAAAATCTTCCTGAAAATTCAGGTTTTTTTTAACAGTGTAAGCAAGTGATAATGTGTTAATCTTTTCTCCTCCCTTGTCCTTCCTTTCTATCACTTAATGTTAATCGTTTGTTAAACTAAACATTTTTTTATGCTTTGATTAATTTTAGTTTGCAAAAGAATACAGAAAATTTATGAGATTGTTGTTTGCCTACTTTTCCAACATGTTTTTGAAGTCCTAATTGCCCCATATAAGGCCTCAAAATGCAGAATTTTAAAACTTTTTTTCAAAAATTTACCCGGGGGAGAAACCCCCAGACCCCCTGAAATTACGGATATTCTACCCCACTTAAAAAAGTTCTCATTGCATATCTCTCTTGATACCCCTACCCCTAATAAGGGTTCTAGTTCTAGAAAACAATAAGAATAAAGAAATGAGAGAAAAAAAAACAAAACACACACACACATCAAACATCGCGGGGTTGGGGAGGGGGCAACTAGAAATTAGACTCATAACACACACAAAAATGTATGTGTGTTTGGGCAATGTGCGAAACTGGACCCCTCCCGATTTAGACAGATAATGAGCTTGAACCCGTTTCCCCTCTTCTTGGGCCTTTTTTACTTTTGAAATATGCTCTCGAGAGCATTCTTAGTAAAGGATCATATTCAGCCAATAGCTCTATCAGACCCAAAAAGTTTCCATTGTTGGGATCTCCTATTTTTTCAGAGGTACCTCTGAGAGCTAATCATCGCTCTCCAAGAAACATGACTACAGAGAACAATATTTAGAATATATATCCCTACAATATTTTGATTTTGAAGCCAATTCTGAGTCGAGCTGAGAATGAATGTCTGATGCGCCTCTTATTACAAGGAGACCTTACGGTCTCGGAAATTCAGATCGGGATGAGATTTGGCCCATTAGTAGTACCCCTTAAGGATACTCTCAGGGTAAAATAATAAAGCGCACTAGCCATAAAATTCCGAGAAAATCGCCTTTCAAGTTTTGCACACAGTCATATAATATTTAAGTCTAACTACATGTTTCGTCTGGGTGGCTCAGTCGGCAGAGCGTACGACTTCTAATCTTTAGTCCTGGGGTCGATTCCACTGCTGCTTTTTTTCTTTTTTTGTGAATTTGGTGGCTTATTCGGCAGAGTGCTGGGCTTCCAAGCCGGGGACCAGGGTTGGATTGTCACATAACTGTGATATTTAACTGTTTTGATATATATATGTGTTCACTGTTATTGTAACGGTAGGCCAGTGAAACCACGTTGTTGGTGCTATCATGCTTGGTGCGTGTCTAGATATGTAAACCTATCTTTTTTTTTTTTTATCATGTAATCCAGACTAATAAATCTTGTGTTGATGTTCATAGACTGTGTACTATAATGAATTACACACGACAAGACATGGTGTCAGGAAGCGGCGTACTCTACGCTTATCTCTCAGTGAGAAAATCAATGCAACTAAGTGTGTGATACGAATACAAGAACTGAGTGTTCTTAAAGAGTAAAAAGATGGAAACCTTTAGGCCTCCGGGCATAATTAAATTCACTTCCAATAATTTGGCCGAGGAGTGGAATAAATGGACGCAAAAGTTTACAAATTACTTAATTGCATCGGAGAAAGACTCCAAATCGGACACTAAAGATTGCTATCCTGCTGAATCTCCTTGGAGATGAAGGTGTTGAAATATTTAATACCTTCAAGCCTGAAGAAGGCAAATCAGAAAAAAAATTCGATGACGTCATGGAGATGTTTTCCCAATACTGCATCCCGAGACGAAATGTTGTGTTCGAGAGATTTAAGTTTTTCTCTTGTTCACAGCAAGAAGGCCAGCAACTACAGGGTGGCGCAAAAAGATGGGAACTTTTGGATTTGATGTTGGCAGCACTGTGAGGGGCGGAGAAACGGGAGGAAGGTGGCAAGTTGCACAGTAGCATTGGAGATTTAGTGGCCATGGATCAGTGGAACGTACAAGAACGTGTAGTAGCCGTGCGCGCTTATTATAAAAATGGTGACAGTTTGGCTCAGGCTTTACGCGAGTTTAGGCGGCATTTCAACCTTCCTCCTCGCGCTCGCATTCCAACGAAACATGCAATTCGAACGTGGGTTGACAATTTTGAGCAAACTGGTTCAGTGGTAAAAAGAACGTCTTCTGGCCGACCACGAAGTGCTCGGACTCCACAAAATGTTGAAGCCGTGCAAAGTGCCATGACAAGAAGTCCACACCGTTCAGTTCGAAAAGTTGCTGCTGCAGTGACTGTAAGCCGTCGATCTGTCCAAAGAATACTCCATGAACTGAAGTTTCATCCGTATAAACTGCAATTGAGTTCAAGAATTGAACCACTCGACACTTTGCACCAGGTAATGCAGAATTTTCAAAATCGACTTGCTGAATGCATCCGGCAAGACGGACATCATCTTCGCGATATCATCTTCAAAACTTGAATGTTTCTTAAATTTCCAATGTTGTAGTGTACATTAGGCATCCTGAATAAATTTAAAAAAAATTATTCCTTGTTTTTTTCTTTTTTCAAAAGTTCCCATCTTTTTGCGCCACCCTGTAGATAGCTACCTGACTGAATTGAAGACTCTTGCATCCACCTGCGACTTTGGTGTTCAAGAAGAGAGCTTAATCAGAGATCGGCTAGTCCTAAGGCATCCGGGAGAAAGCTTTATTAGAAAGGCTACTAAGAGAGACTGATCTAACGCTAAAGAAAGTCGCAGACTTTCTCCGAGCAGCAGAAGCGAGCAAACTTCAAATCGAGACGGTAAGATCTGCATCGCAAGTTAATGAAATTAAAAACTCCAAGCAGGCAAAACCACCGCCAAGAGGGAGCAAGAAAAATGAAAATAATATAAAGTGCAATAGATGCGGAAAAGATCATAAAAAGATGAACTGCCCTGCCTATGGAAAATTATGTGCCAAGTGCAAAGGGAAAAATCACTTCGCTGCCGTATGCAAATCGAAGGACAACTATAGAAAAGTGAACACCATCAATCAAGACCAACAGCAGAGTTCATCTAAGACTTTCAGAAATACCGTTTACAAGTAATACAGATCATGATATAGATATGTCGAACTCTTCAACACCTGTAGTTTCTAACTCTAATAATAATGATAATGTTAATCATTCTTCCAATTCTTGTACAACTAATAAAACAAAAATAGGTCGATTAATACAGAAACCAAAATATTTAAATGATTATATATGCACTTAGAATCTTCAAGGGGAGGTGTCACATAACTGTGATATTAACTTTTTTGATATATATGTGTTCACTGTGATTGTAACGGTAGGCCAGTGAAGCCGGGTTCACACCTAGGAGGATGGAAGGAAGGGGAGACGTCCAAAGCGGGGAAACATGAAGCCAAAACCGTAACCGGTTTTAACTGGCGCGAGAAAAAAGTATACCAACCTAGGAGGACAACCACACTGGAGCGATTTGAATGCTGTGTCTCGCCGTCGATAATGCTTGTTGCTATGATTAATATTTGATATTTACTCGTTTAAAATGCCTTCTTGTGTAGCGTACTGCTGTACAAACCAAGGCCGTATCCAGGAAAAAATTTCGGGAGAGGCCCAGTTTCGCGCATTGCCGAAACACACATACATTTTTGTGTGTGTTATGAGTCTAATTTCTAGCTGACCCCCCCCCCCCCCCCAATGTTTGATGTGTGTGTGTGGTTTTTTTTTTCTCATTTCTTTATTCTTATTATTTTCTTGAACTGACCTTTATTGGGGGTAGTGGTATCAAGAGAGATACGCAATGAGAACTTATTTAAGTGGGGTAGAATATCCGTAATTTTAGGGGATCCGGGGTTCCTCCCCCGGGTAAATTTTTGATGAAAAGCAATTTAATGAGGCAATTATACTCAACATTTTTACATTTTAAAGGGCAGTAGAAACATGTAATTGTCTTAAAAGCATAAAACCAGAAGGTTAATAAATTGTATTTTGCCAAATGTCTTTTCATCCATATGCTCTTTTATTTATTTATTTTTGCCTTAAAATAGAATTTATCATTACTTCGAAAAATGTATCTCCAATCACCTGCTCATTTGTGCTTTAACATTGAACTTTAAATTGAAAAGTGTTTTATGAGATAAAAAACAGAAGAGAGTTAAACGAAGAAAGAGCAAAATATAAAGTACTATTATGTTATTTTTTTAAAGCTCTTTACTCTTTATGTATAGAGATCATATCTTAGAACCTGCCCGCTACCCATTCTTATTTTCCCACTTCTGATTGCACCACTTTCTTTATGTGAATTTTTAAATTGAGTAAGGAGATAATATGAATAGATAAAATGTTCAAGTGAGAAAAAATCCTAAGAACCAGATCAATCTAACCCACTACTTCAAAATAAGTAATAGCATTGGAAGAAATAATTTCCAATGAAATTTTTGATAATATTAGTTGTGAAATTTTCTGAGCTATGTACAATTATACATTTTTTTTTTTTAAACAAACCTTTCTGAAGAGAGCTCTTGACAAAGAAAGAGAAATAGAAAAAGCATTTTTTAAATTTGCCTATTCAAATACAGGGCCTGATTACTGAATAGGCCAACTAGGCCGTGGCCTGGGGCCCCCACACAATTTAGGGGCCCCCAAATGGGTAAACTTGCTGTAATCAATGTCTAAATTTGTTTTATCCTATGCCTAAAATCGCTAAGCCTCAGTACAGGGGGCCCCAAAAAAGTATTTGGCCTATGGCCCCGTGATATCTTAATCGGGCCCTGTTCAAATATTGTTTTTTGAGAAATTAAAAATATTGTCATGGATTTGTTTAACTTTCAGTATGTTAACTTTTGTTCTGTATAATAAAGATATTTTCTGTAATTTGTGCATTGTGTAAAAGTTCTTTCAAACAATGTTCAACATCAAAATGAGGAGAATCCATATTTTGAAGTAGTATGATTAGTTACATGTTTATACACTATTTAAAGACAGTCAAATTTAAAGTAAGCATTATATTGATATACTTTTTGATAAACTGTGTGCATTTAAGATTCTGAAAGCGTGTTTTAATGGGGAAAATAAATAACTACTCTGCGTTCGAAAAAAGCATTCACTAGCAACAAAAACGAATAAAAAATTGAGGAAAAAAAGAACCCTTAATTAAAAACATTGTTGTATGTGATAAATGAAGCATAGTTCATGCTCTAACAGCAAAAATTTAAGAGATGCGACCAATTTCTTTCTTTTTCTGAACGATTTTCTTAATCCTTCTCATAGGATTCCATTGCTTTCTTTGGTATACTTCCCCTACCCCTTCCCCTTCCCACCTCCCTCTCTCTCTCCCTCGGCGGCTTCAAGTGCTCGCATGC
>JAXGGA010015892.1:0-27969 GCA_038373865.1 Uloborus plumipes
CTAAGATATTACTTACCTTAAATTCAATTACGATGCCAAACTGGAATTACGTTTGCTGCCCATCACACTTCGAAAGCAGTAATTGATTTCCAAACTTTCCTTTATAGATTTACTCTCGGCCGTAATCATAACTTCATTTTCGATGCTTTTATCTTGATAATAAAATTTTCATTATCTTAATAAACCATAATGCAAGAATGTCTGTTGACTTTATTGTCTGATCCCACATATTTGATTTGACTTTTATATCCAACTCGTTTCGTTAATGCTTGTATCATTCCTTTTGAACAATAAATCTTTAAAATATTAACGTAATAAGTGCTACACACCATAAATACATCTTTAGTACATCCGGTCACTCGTAATTCAAGTTACGCTTGTTAGCTCCTATAAAATCATAAATTTTCTCTATAATTTATATGATAAATCTCTAATATATATGAAACTAAAACAGAACCTCGTAAACTTTAACATATCTGCATAAGACTAAAACAGAATCAGACTTTTGAAGTTCCTTCGCCATTTTACTAAAACGTTTTCTTCCATGGGTCATTCTCACCATATGCTTACATTTCAAAAGTTTTAAGTAATTTTTTTTTTAACTTGCTGTTCTCTTTTAGAATCACTAACAGATGTTTTGTAACATATTTTAGGTGTGTGAAAAAGTAATTGGCTGTACACTTTGATGCATAATTAAGTATTCAAATGCTGTTGTAAAACTTTAAGTTGCAAGGAATATTGTCGTTCGTTACCATACAAAATCAATATGAAATCTCACTTTTAAACTATATCATAGCGCCTAGAACCAACTTCATTTGAAATTATTTGCATCCTTGAAGCTTCAAGCGATGTTTGTGACTTTTAAAATATTGATCAAAACTGTATGGTAACGGACTTGACATTTGGTAACGGATTTGACCAGTAACGGACTTGACATCTCAACCAAAATGGCAAATTATGGCTAGGTTGTCGAATTTAAAAATTGAACAACAATATGCATTTTCTTAGAGTTGTATAATAAGCAATATTTCGGGGTAAAAGTTGAGAAAAAGTAAAAATTAATACTAAAATCTTTGGTAACAGACTTGACAAAGAATAAAATACGCTCCTGGAAGAAATCTTTTGCGAAACGCCACAAGAATACTTCTCGACTCAGGAATACAAAATGGTACGAAATAGTTACATTACTAGTTTGTTAAGTTAACTGAATACGTGTTACCATCTTTTGACTGCAATAAATGCCTTTTTTAGCTAAAATAATCTTAGGGTAACGGACTTGACAAGAACTGCCAGACAAAATATATTTATACATTTCTCAATGAAAAAAAAATGCTATTGTCAATATTTATTATGAATATCATACACTAATAGTCAATATATAAAAATAATTTGTTGTATATACTTTTTTGTACAATTAAATATTAAAGAAAATATAGTTGAACTTCCGAAAATTGGAAATGGACAAGCGTTTTTGCCTTGATTCTCATTTTAAAAACTTATATAAAAATAAAAAAATAAATTTGAACAATTTTTTAAGTGGTGGGATTTTTTGGGGGGTGTTTCTTGCCGAAAATAATTGTTCGCATTGAATTTAACACATAAGTTATGCTTCAAAATCGTCTTTTTAACCTCCGGACAGCAAATATAATGACATTTTGAAAATGACCCTCATTACTGTTTCATTCATTTCTCATTATCAGCGAACGAATAGTGAAGCACACTGTGCCAGTTTGTGTGCTTGACCAGCATAGTGTCATCAAATCAATTACTGAGAGCACATTATTTGTTCGCATGTGATTAAATTTACTTTTACAATACTCTACGTCAATAAATGGCCGTTGTTTTATGGGCGATTCTCTGTAAACTCGTCATTTCAAATACAGAATCTGTCCGGACATGTGTTTTTGAAATATTCGTATAATTATTATAATATCGCCCAGGAAATTAATCTATTACTTTGGTTCGAAAGAGGATCTATTGAAGTTTGTTTTTCTGATAAATCATGATAGGGGGTATGTCCCCTGCCTAGTATAACTAGGCAGAGAACTGTGTATTTGACCTTTGATGTGTAATATCTACAAAATAATTGGAACATAATTAGTTACGAAACTACTTATAAATATAGGCACAAATTGTGGACATAATAACTAATATGTTTCATGATTAAACGAATTAACATTAATAAAACCACTTCCGAGAGGACTGTTTTTGCAACGACCCAGCTGCATACTTTCATCACAAATTTGGCTCTCAAACTGAAAAATATGGAGTGTCAACACCGTTCTCAGCTATTTCCGCAAATTCACACTGATTACTTTAAATTTCATGACAAAAATCATTTGCAACATTAACAGATTTTTTTTTCTATTGCAGCTTTGAATTTGTGGCAGGGGACTGTTTGAAAAAACTCCTGACAGAAGTTTCATGACAATTTTAAGTTTTAGAAAAACGTAATTAGACATTATTTCTCATAAAAAAGATACAGTTGCATTATTCTATATTTAGATATTAATTGCCAAATTTATACAGTGTTAATAGCTTTTTTGAAATATTGCTTTTAAGTGTTCGACTATATTTTGGATGAGCCAGAGGACTATGTGAAAGAAAGACTTTCACATTCCTCATTAATCCTACGCCAACACACGGCAACAAACCCTTGCAGTGCACCTTCCCCATGTAAACAAACATCGCAGATGCCTTCACTTCAGCAGCAGTCATTCCTCTCGGCTGTGTATCTTCACTTCTTCCTTTGCTGCCGGAACAATCTCAAGCGCTGCCGGAGTATTGAAGAGGTGAGACGCTGTTTTCATCTGTATGGCTTGTCAACCACCATCTGAGTTCGAGACTGGCTCTTGTCTGGGGTAAAGAGCCAATGGGAATCCAGGACGGTCTCTCTCCGGAAAGAATCTTGCAAGTCATCTTTTTTTTCTCCCCCGTTTTTTTGCGGAGTTGCTAAGATGGAAGGTGTTTGTGTGGTGTGCGCTCTCTCCCCCTCGGAAAGCTAGTGTGTTTGGAAAAGGCGTAAGAAAAAATTCCGGCGATAAAATATAAAAATAATGTGTACATCATAGATATCGGATTATAAAATTAATCAAGAAAATTAAATTTATCCTGGCATTTTAGAAGTTTTTCGGATGAATATCGATCATCAAATTCGAACTTTGGTTCCATCTATCAATAGGCCTAATCGAGGACATGCTGATTAGTATTTTGGAGTCTTCATAGGTCATGCTGGCCTGATGAACTTTAACAAGTACATCATTCGGAAAAAATGGACTATCATCAATATCCCGAACTTTTGGTCGGAACTTTACAACTGTGCAAAGTCTTAGAATCTTCATAAGCCATGCTGGCGTGAAGACGCATGTCTCTCGATCCAAATAACAACTGTGTAATGTACTTTATTGATAGAATGAAATAATCAACCAAATTCTGTGGTGTGTGTGAAAATGTAATCGTCGTCGAAAATGTATCAATAAACAAGTACGGTAAGTCAAAACTTTGTTTCATCATTATTGGTTTTATTCATGCATCACCCTTAACATGTTTCTAAACAACGCAATGTTTAAATGTTTTCATTCATTCCTTTTTATCTTTTCAATACCACCGCAACATTAAAATGGTGCCGTGACAAAAAGCTAGGTTTTTAAATTTTTTGAAAAGGTTCGTGCTGGGTTATTAATATTACTTTTTCCTTGGTGATGCATTGCGGAAACATGCAAATGATTTTGATTATCGCTTCAGATCCATAGAAGGGAATGATATTAATTGTGTTAAAATGTTTTCTCATTGTGTTAAAATATCATATTTTTAATTAATTTTGCTGAATTTCCTAATCACAAGGTATATGTTATGAATTAGGGTCATTTTTCATGAAGTTAATTTGCTTTTCTCTTTTATATTGTGTATTTTACATGAATTGATATTTTTACATGCTTTGACTCTGTTGAAAAAGGGCATTCTTTGCAAATGGGAATTTGTTTAATGATGGATGATTTAATTGATTTTTTGCTTGCGTTTCGTGTATATTGACATCATTGCTTTTTGGTATTATGCACGCTTTTTAACATCAAAATGAAGTCATTGTGTATTTTTAAGCTGTTTTTTAATGGATGATAATTTTTCAATTGCATTTTGATTTTAAGCAATTTTTTTTTTTGCCTTTTCCTTCGATTTTCACAGAACTCTGATCATGGCTAATTCTTTGATTTCCTTGCTACCCACCTTCGCGGGTAAAAATGATGAAAATGTGAATACATTTATTAGTAGTATGGAGGATATAGCTAAACTAGAGAAATGGTCTGCAGATAAAAGAATTATTGTTCTAAAATTACAATTACGAGACAAAGCCTATGAATTTGCATCAAAATTTCTTGAAAAGAATTCGGTTGCCACTTTTTCAGAGTTGTGTGAGGAACTGAGGAAAAAATTCTCAAAACAAACTAACTTTGAATCTCTACAAAAATCCTTCTGGGATATTTCTCATAAGCCCAATCAATCTGTCCAGGAGTTAGCTGATATGGTTTCAAATTCTGCGGATGCATACCTAAACCCCAATAATAACTCCACATTAGATATTTTGGACTTAATGGGGAAAACTAAATTGTCAAAATTTTTGCAGGCTCTAAGACCTGACTTCAAGATAGAGGTTGAAAAACAAGGTCCCAAAACATTTGAAAGTGCTGTACGAATAGCAAAAAATGTAGAAAGGGCTTTAAGCAACAATGATAACTTTACAGTTCAGCCTTCACAAGTTGAAATCAATGTGTTATTGCAGAGCCAAGCAGTTACAAATGACAAGATCCAGAAACTTTCTGAATCAATTGCTAACTTGAAACAGTCCTGCACTTTAAATCCTGCTGCGCCAGTCTTTCAGCATGAAATCAATTCTCTGAATTCAGGCTATGCTCAAAATTTCAATCAGGCAGTTCCATCAACTTCCGTTCATAATCCCACTGTTCAATGTCACATTTGCCATAAGGGGCACTTGACAACTCAGTGCTGGTTTTTTCCTGGTAATTCTCGTGGGGGGCATTTTAGTTCTAACGGGGGTCAATTTTACTCAAGGGGGGACCAATTTAATTCTCGCGGTGGTTATGCTAGTTCTCGTGGGGGGCAATTTAATTATCGCAGGAGTCGCTCTGGATACAGGGGACATTTTTCCAGAAATAGAGGTAGGTTCAATACCCCATATGACAGAAACCAAAATAAACATTCTTTAAACTAGATATGGGTTTTCGGGACAACAGTAATGGCCTTTATAAAGACGCGGAAACCCACAATGAAGATAATTTTCGAATAGGGCCTTCTACCTTACCTTTTTCATCAAATGTACATACTAATCAAACTATGTCCCACTCAGAATATGACAAAAAGCAGGCAGTGGGCAAAAACCAAACAAATGCTACCACTGACCTAAAATTTGGCAGTACTAGTAGATGGGCTAATTCTGATTATGTCAATTTTGATGCACAAAAAATGAATTCCAATCTCAACTCAAATGTTTCCAAACTAGAGAACATGGATAGGGGGCAGCTTGACAGCTCACCACAGAACAGCAACAACACTAAAAATTTTGCGAATGTTCAGTACGAGTCTAATGTTAAGGTCGTAATGTCCTGTACTAATTCAGACAATTCTTTACCCATTATTCAAATTACTGTGGCTTCTAACCATTATGAAGCACTTTTAGACAGTGGTGCAAATCTATCACTCATTCAGCAAGAAGCTCTAACAAAAATGAAACAGACTACTAAAATCCATTATGTGTCCAGATCTGTTCGAATCAAAACAATTAATAATGACTATGTTCCCTACTCATCAGCCATAGACCTTAAATTCAAAATCCAAGACAAATGGTTCTCTGGTTTATTTTTTGTTACCAATTTTAATTGGAACTCCAACTACAGCATAATTCTTGGGTATGATTTTTTTCACCGGAACAAAATTATTTTGGATTCTGTAAATAAGAGAATCATTTCGGACAAAACCACATTGCATTTTATGACATCAAACTCCAATCAAACTATGAATGTGGTCAATTCTGATGAAACCACTGTTGAATCCTGTTCCAAATTCCAAAATTGTAATAAATCTGACAACATAATCAAAATTAAATCTCCTTCTAATCTCAGAATTAAATCTAACTCATTTGAGATCATCAGCCTTAGGACCCCTAAGGAGCTCAAAAACTCTAAATTATTAATTTTCTCTCCTGGCAATATAAAAAAATCATGCAGTATGCTGGACTCTATTCATTATGCGAAGGATTCAAATAGTTTTTCCATCATTATTGAAAACACTTCAAACAATGATCTTGTTATTCAAAAGGGTCAGAATTTAGGTTCGGTGCAAGAATTTTTTGAAAATGACATAATACAGTCAACCAATCAAACCGAAGTTTTACAAATTAATCATTTAAATATGCAGGAAATTTTGAACTTAAGAAAGGATGAACTCTCTATCCATGATTTTGATTTAAATCACTTAAATGAATGTGACAGAGTTAAAATGCAGAAACTACTCATGGACAATTATCCTGTTTTTTCCAAATCCTATAAGACCTTAGGTTGTACAGATGCTGTAATTCCTGAATTCAAAACCTTACATGAATTTCCTTTACAATCGAAACCCTACCCCATTCCTAGAATTGCTCATGCTTTTGCCCAACAAGAGATTAAGCAGTTATTGGAGGCAGGTATAATTGAAGAGACCAAATCCAACTATTGTTTTCCAATTATTTTTGTTCGCAAAACTCCAAACACTAATGAGCCAGAACAAAATTTAAAATTCCGCATGGTTGTCGACTACAGACTTCTTAATGCTATCACTGAACCTTACAAGATTTGTTTGCCAAAAATTAATGACATTATTCAAAACATTGCTGGAAAGAAGCTTTACTGCGTTTTGGATTTAAAGGCAGCTTTTTTTCAAATCAAATTAAGACCACAGGACAGGGAAAAGTTGGCTTTTTGCTCGGAGTTAGGAAATTTTCAACCTACTCGTTTGCCTTTTGGTAGTCGACTAAGTACTTCATATTTTCACATGCTGATTTCTAAAGCCCTAGGCCACTTAAAAGGTCCCAATTTACAATTCTTTCTGGATGACATCATAATTGCGTCCCAGTCTATCCAAGAGCAAATGGAGATTTTGCAAACTGTTTTCGACAGACTTAAACTTTTCAATCTCACCCTGGATCCTAAGAAATTGCAACTATGTAAACCTAGCATAAATTACCTAGGATATACTGTTAATAGTAATGGGTTCTCTCCATCTGAAAACAATATCAACAAAGTGACAAAATTTCCTATTCCCAAGAATATGAAACAAGTTCAAACCTTCTTGGGCATGACCAACTATTTTAGACACTTAATTCATAAATATGCAGAAATTGTTTCACCCATTGTAAATTTAACTAAGAAAAATGTTCCCTTCTTCTGGTCTCATGAATGTCAAGATGCTTTTGATCAGATTCAGGACATCATCCTTAGGAAACCCACACTTAAATCTTTTACTCCAAATGCTCCTATTTTTTTAGTGACTGATGCGAGTCGGGAGGCCTTGTCGGCAATCCTGATGCAAAGAGTTAATGATGTTTTTGTCCCAATAGAATTCTATTCAAAAAAGTTATCTCCTGCTGAGTCGAGGTATCCCTCAATCCGAAGGGAGCTTTATGCCATTTTTGCATCTGTTAAACACTTCAGAGAACAATTGCTAGGTATTCCGTTCACCATTCTTACCGATGCTAAAACCTTGACCAATTTTATTCAACTAGACAAACAGCCTGACATAGTGTGTAGGTGGATGCTTTTTCTACAGGATTTCACATACAACATTGAACACATTGAAGGTTCATTAAATCCTTCTGATTATTTGAGTAGAGTGTATGATGAGGAATTAACTACAAACAATTTAAACCTTTTTCAGCCTAAACATGATCTTTCGAATCAAATAATTTTTCAGGAACAACAACAGGATAAAGATGTTCTAGACATCATAGGCAAGCTTAAAAACAATGAGGGGAATTTTTCTAAAGAATTTTGTGTCAATGAGGATAACATCTTACAGAAATGCATTAAGGTTAAGAGAAGAGGTAAAACACAAACTGTCAAAAGAATTTACATCCCATCAAAGTTAGTTATTCCTTGTATTGAAAATGCTCATATACCGCATTTTGGCACTCAAAAAACCTACAATTTTCTGAAAAAGTTGTACTACTTTCCCTCCATGTTTTCTAAAGTCAAAGCATTCTGTAAGTCTTGTGAGAGTTGTTTAGCTAACAAGCCCAAACCAAGTAAATCAAAACCTGAATTCATTTCAAAATCTGGATTGGTTAGTGGACAGAGTCTTTCAATAGATTGTGTAGGGAAATTGTGTCGTTCCACAGATGGGAAATTTTTTATTTTAACAATTCTAGATCAGTATTCAAGATTTTTGGAAACTTATGCCCTAAGCAGCATAACATCATCTGTAATTATTAGGTGTCTGAATGATTATTTTTCAAGCTATGGTATTCCCAAAGTAATTCTTTCCGACAATGCTAAGAACTTCATTTCGGACGAAATCGAGTCATTTTTCAAGAGTTTAAATATAGATCATAGAAAATCATCCATTTATTTACCTTCGACGAACGGCTTGGTGGAAAGGTGCCATCGAATTTTAAAGGAGTCAATAGCATCTATTTCAGAAAATACCTTCGAATGGTCTCAGAAACTTCTATTGTTTAAACTGCACTACAATGCCAGTGTTCATAGCGTTACCAATTTTTCTCCTGCCCAACTATTTTTCGGTAGGGAAATTAATACTCCTATGAATATTTTTTCTGATCCAATTGTAGGCCCTCAATACGACAAATATATCAAACAAATTAATGAATCCTCTAAGGAAAATAAAGCCTTAGTTGTTGAAAATGAAGCAAAGTTTTTTGATCAGCACAAAAGTCAACTCAAAGGCAGAAAAGTCACTGAATTTAAGGATGGCGACAGGGTCTTCATAAAAAATTTTCACAAGCCATATGTTTTTATGCCAAAGTATAAAGGCCCTTATTTCATAACCAAAAAATTTAGAAATAACAACTATCTGGTTCAAAATGTTAATGATTCAACCGAGAAGCCAATCAAACTGCATTTTAGTAAAATCTTTAGTGCTAATTAATTCAAAAAAAAAAAGAGAGTGAAGAAAAGAGTTTGAATAAAATTGAAATATGTATTGTAATGAAGTTTGAATTTCTTGCTGTTGTTTTGCTCAATTGTGTATTACATGTGGTGAAATAATAAGTTGAATGTCTTTATTTCTGAGACTCGCGACCTCAGAATTGTAATTTTTAGTTAGGCTGGTACTGCTAAGAGTTATTTTAGACAATTGCTTCAATTTTATCTATCATGTGTACATACTGTAGTAATTCAAAAAGGAAAAAACATGTTCATTGCTATTATAAGAGAGTAAAAGCAGTTTTTCTTTGAAATTTATAAATGAATGATTCATATTTGGCGAAAAAAAATCTTTTTTGGTTGATCATTCTTCTTTGGATCTGAAGTGATTCTTGAAAGGGCTGGGGTGAACCAATGATGTTTTGATTTTGACTTACCAAATTTTCAGATTGTGTTTCATTAATGTTTTGATTTTGACTTACCAATTTTTTAAATTATGTTATGATAATGAATGTTTTTGGTCCATTTGAAAATTGATTTCATCACACATATATGCATAAGTTACACGTCACGTTTTTCTCTGCCGGGGGGTAGAGATGTGAAAGAAAGACTTTCACATTCCTCATTAATCCTACGCCAACACACGGCAACAAACCCTTGCAGTGCACCTTCCCCATGTAAACAAACATCGCAGATGCCTTCACTTCAGCAGCAGTCATTCCTCTCGGCTGTGTATCTTCACTTCTTCCTTTGCTGCCGGAACAATCTCAAGCGCTGCCGGAGTATTGAAGAGGTGAGACGCTGTTTTCATCTGTATGGCTTGTCAACCACCATCTGAGTTCGAGACTGGCTCTTGTCTGGGGTAAAGAGCCAATGGGAATCCAGGACGGTCTCTCTCCAGAGAGAATCTTGCAAGTCATCTTTTTTTTCTCCCCCGTTTTTACGGAGTTGCTAAGATGGAAGGTGTTTGTGTGGTGTGCGCGCTCTCCCCCCTCGGAAAGCTATGTGTTTGGAAAAGGCGTAAGAAAAAATTCCGGCGATAAAATATAAAAATAATGTGTACATCATAGATATCGGATTATAAAATTAATCAAGAAAATTAAATTTATCCTGGCATTTTAGAAGTTTTTCGGATGAATATCGATCATCAAATTCGAACTTTGGTTCCATCTATCAATAGGCCTAATCGAGGACATGCTGATTAGTATTTTGGAGTCTTCATAGGTCATGCTGGCCTGATGAACTTTAACAAGTACATCATTCGGAAAAAATGGACTATCATCAATATCCCGAACTTTTGGTCGGAACTTTACAACTGTGCAAAGTCTTAGAATCTTCATAAGCCATGCTGGCGTGAAGACGCATGTCTCTCGATCCAAATAACAACTGTGTAATGTACTTTATTGATAGAATGAAATAATCAACCAAATTCTGTGGTGTGTGTGAAAATGTAATCGTCGTCGAAAATGTATCAATAAACAAGTACGGTAAGTCAAAACTTTGTTTCATCATTATTGGTTTTATTCATGCATCACCCTTAACATGTTTCTAAACAACGCAATGTTTAAATGTTTTCATTCATTCCTTTTTATCTTTTCAATACCACCGCAACAGACTACATTTTTGGTGCTTAGGTGATTTCTAGAAAAAAAAAGAAAAACTAAATTGTTATCGTTTCAAATGCAATTGGGCTACAAAGTACTAATGCTTTACTTGTATTACGGGCAATAATTACTTAATTAAACTTCACTATTTTTAAATACTCGGTCCGGATAGCCAATTACGAGTTTACAGAGAATCGTCCTTATACAGCGCGTAAAAATTAATGGGACAACATTTGGCAGAAATTTTCAAAAAAAAAAAAAAATGCCTTGGTCCGTGAGCCACGTCCAGTGCCGTATTTACGTATGGGCTTAATGAGTTATAGCCCAAGGCGGCACGATTGGGAGGGCGACACTTTTTCCATGCAAAATGAAAACTTTTTTTTTAGACAGCAGGACAGATCGGCCGCGAGAATTGCATCAATTAATTGAATTAAATACTGTTCTTTACTTAATAACACTGGAATGCTGGTTGAATTTTCCATACAAAAGTATTGAATTACAGGGGAGAAAAAGAAAAGAAGATAAGACAGGAATATGACTAGAAAGAGGAGAAAAAAAAGACTGCGAGACAGAAAAAATTGTTGGTTAAAACCGGGTCTTACTCGTTAAAAACGAATTCTGTTCCATAGACTTAACATTGATCCAACAAAATATTCTCGTTTCCCTCGTTAAATCCGAGCTCGTTATAAACGAGTTCGACTGTATTCATTACACATTTTTTTAAATTATTTTATCATTTATTTATTTATTGATTTTATTTTATTTTTTCTGAAATATTTAAATAAAGCCATGATCCATTTCAATAAAATTTTGTGCACCAGTAAGTAAATAAAAAAGGTTTTTTTTACAACTCTGAAATTCAACACCTCAAGGGGGGCGGCCAGTTTCAAAAGCCCAGGGCGGCCTTACGTCCAAATATGCCTCTGGCCACGTCTGCTTTCTACGTCCAAATTTCCTCTGTGCACTCTTGTGCCGTAGTGTCAGTTGGACAGAGTTCCAATAGATCAACTTTAGATTCTTCTCTTTCTTATATACGGGAATTGAATGATACAATTTTGCTCTTTTTATGTCTAAGAAAAAACTCTCTGAAGGTAAATTGAGCATGAAAAATTTGATTGAAGAAAAAAGCAGAAAGACATGATTAAAAACTTCATAGTTACTATAGTTTATTTATTATTGTTTATTTTTCGGGTAAAAACTGTCCTGTTGCTGATTATTTCTTTCAATTTTCATAAAACACTGCAAGACATGAAATGAACAACAAACGAAAACAGTAGCCCAAGATACTTTTTTATACATATAAACTGTAATTTTTTTTCTCCCAAAACATATATTAAAAATTATAATTTATCATTTCATCATCTTAGAAACATATATTTTGGAATCTTGCAACAGGTATGGTATTTGGGAAATAGTTTCAAATTTTCAAGAAAGTACCACTAAATAGTATTTACTAAAAAACTCTCAAGAGAAAACATTTTCATCCATATTGCATTCCGCTATTAAATAGTTCCTGAGTTATGTAAGAAATAATATGGCATTTTGGAAAGTCTAGCGTTCCTAAAAGTCAGTGAAGTGTTTGAACAGAAATACATCCACGTCATCAGATTCACGAACGAAGAAAGATCAAGTACTCAAAAACTTTGTGGGCGAATCAAGTTTAATATCCATTCCGTAAAATGACGTATCGATTTTTGGCTCGTCGAAAAATCTAAAATAAAGCATTCCGGACCGAAGAATGGGAATAACATGTTATAAACTTTAAAATGTATGCTGCTTCCTCTTTAAGCTCAATTTATTATCCGTCTTTAAGAATATAGATGGCTATATGTAATAAATTTAAAAAATGAAAAGAAACGACCCTTACTGCTGCCTTCATATTAAGTTGAACTGCACGGAGAAGAGCAAATGCAACATTTAAATGCATTTCAATTTCCTAAATGACTTAGAAAACAAGGGAAAGAGATAAGATAGTCACAACTAAAACCAAATTTGTTTGTCGCAAAAGCAGAATCAAGAGGAAAAAAAACTGCGAATTCATTCAAAGACCTTTCTTGCAGATATAACTGGTAAAAGATAAAAATTTTAAATCATATTGAAGGTTTTTTTTTTTTTTACCTTGTCGCCAGCAATATAATCGTTACCGATCATGCTAATAAGGCTCAGATTGTACTTAAAATCTTCTTTAAATATAATAGAATTCGAGTTCTATAACTTGTAGATGCCGAATGAATTCTAACAGACGTAGAAAATTCGGGTACTAGATTATTTTAAGTGTTCAAGTAAATGTTCGCTGCCAAAATTGTTTAAGGTTCACTATCAAATATATGCGTTATAAAGGTATCATTTGTGCGATGTGTTGAGTATTAAAAAAATCTCATTGAATAAAAAATTGAACTTTCTACTATAAAAGTGGTACTAGAGTGTGCTTCGTAATTTTACAAGCTTATCTGGAAATTCTTTTGGATGTTAACGTTTTCATGCTCTTGCATATTGATATCAAAACGGCAGTTTAATCAAAAGTCATAACGGATCATACTTTAAAATCATAATGGGACATTTATTTTTGTTACATTTGAAATTCCTCAAATCAAAAATTGTAATACAAAACTTGCAGGTATGCTTCGCGGGAATAATGTCCAAAACAAATAGTTTTAAAAGGTATTACATAAATGCCTAAAAAAATGTATTCCAAAAACAGCAAACGAAGCAGATAAATCAACTGACAGATAATTTGACTGACAAACATATTTTTATTCAAACTATACTTTTTCGTTTTAAGATTAAAAAAATAACCTCAGTAAATTATTTTGTCATTTGTATTTCCTCCATTATGGTCAGAAGAAATACTAGTTCATAAACGCACTTCTTAAATTGTCAAAAGAAAATTGTGAGGAGTAAAAAAAAAACCGCTTTTTCTTCAAATTATGCAGAAATTTTCTAGCTTTGATTTAAAGTAAAAATATTTTTTCCTGTGAAGTTGCAAGAAAAAAGTTTAATTATTATAAAATAGTAAATTTTGCTTTAAATTATTTACCAAAGTGTTGTGTGTGAGATATAAAAACAAACATACAATATTACATGATACAATCAAAGCCTTTTTTTTACAAATTCAAAAATTAGTAACACTATACGACATGTTTTATGCGACAATAAACTCAATTTAGAAGCTGTAGGGTACTACAATCTGCGTATTAGGACCTTCATCCTTAACGGTATTATTAACTCTTAAATTACAACTGATATCCATGCAGTTGCTTGTACAATCAGTTAAATGTTTTACGTTATTTTGTCTTATTTTTCTGATGCAGTAGTCGAAAAGCATCTGGTTTTACATGATGTAACTAAAGACTTAAATTCATTAAAATCCTTTGGGCAGTAAATTACGGCCCTTAATTCAGGACTAAGGCAGAATTGCATGCAATATACCGAAAGCCCAGTTCTGTCATCCAGAGATTGACAAAAACTCAGTTTTTTTTTTTTGAAAAAACCCAACCCGCCTTGGTTTTTGATCGAAAACCGGGTTTTTTCAAGAATCATTTTAACCCATTAATGCCTGACATTTTTTTTTCCCAAAGATATTTTGTATACTGGTTACAAACAGGGTTTAATGGATAGGAAAAATAATAAAAAAATATTATGTAAAAAATAATTTTTTTATGAAGGAAAGAAAAATCGTTTACTAAAAATCGTTACTTTGTTTAATAATTTTTTTTCTGCCAACGATATAATATTTAAAATGACATTTTATAAAAAGAAATAAAACCAGCAATTAACATAAACTGGGAAGCTGGGAATAACTTTGAAAACTTTGCTTTTTTCTTGAGATTGTGAACGATGTCATTTTTGATAAAGATCATATTAAAACTGCTATAGAACACACTTTACAATGGTTATGTGCTGAAATCTGTTAATAAAGAATTGAAACAATACCAAGGTACTAATTGAATCGGCAGTTTGAAAAAGGGAACGAAGACCAAAATTTCAAAATTGGGTTTTTTTCGTGATTGTATATCTCCTACTGTGGATACACATGTTAGTGAGAAGAAAAGAACGAAAATCAACCTCCAACATTGATTGATGCAGCATTTAAATCTGTGAGTTGGTGGAAGAATGGAACAAGTCAGGTCTTTGTTCCCTTCTTCCAACTAATTACGCAAACCTAAGGCTAGGGAGCTGCACTGTTGCCGTGAATCTTTATCATTTGGTTGGATAATAAATTCTATCATAACCTACCTATTTTGTTTTGATAAAAAATTCAGTTTTGAAATTTCTTAGTGAAAGTTCGCAAATGTGTCATCCATTTTTAATAAACATATTTTTTGATTATTTTGTTGTCCTAATCAATTTTTTTAAATATTGTTACAATAATCTTTCATTAAACAAGGACTTTTTCAAACAAACATCATACCTGTAAGCTGTTTTACTTGAAAACCCCTATACCATTGCATTAGTTTGAAGAAGAGAACAAATCCAATGACTTTGATGGCCCGTAATTCCTTACATTCAATAGATAAACTCAAAATGTAAAATATATCCAATTACTTTAAAGGTAGATAATGCTACAAATGAATCAGAAAAAAATAAAAAAATAATTCAGCATTTTAGAAGGTTTTTTTCGATTTCCCGAAAAACTACTTTTTGGATTTGTTCCCTTCTTCAAACTGCCGATTCAATTGAACACTACTATTTGTTTAAAATGTTCATTTTGGGGAAATTCAGACCCTTTTTGGACCGTCCCTAAAAAGGGACGCTAGGCATGAATGGGTTAATAAATCGATTCCAACATTCTCTGTTCGAACATTTTACACCTACTTTTAAATTTAATAGAATAAGGGGAACCCTAAAGAGAGGTCACTCTGACCAAATAAAAACTTCTTCTTCGACAATTTGGAAAAAACACTGTAATATTGAATTTTTTAAATTGATATTACATTTTAAATTGATACTGAATTGAATTTATTCATTGAAATAATTGTTGATTTTTTTTATCTTTTAAGTATTTTAACAAACACAAATAAGTGAAATTCACGTTCAGTCTTATTTTTAGTACCTAATAAACTGTCAGGAAAGGATGATGACAATTTTTGGACCAGATATCGACCAAAACTAAATATTACATCTAAATTGATCAATACCAATTTCTAGTCTTAGTATGAATCAAAATATTCGTAATATCTAGTTTGTTTCATAAATAAAGGTTTTCAATATATCGCACCCTTGCTACAAAAGTGCCACAACTCAAAAATTGTAATTTTTGAGTTATGACCGTTATTAGACGTAGTTTACACGTCTCTATCAATCTTCAAAAGAGCCAGAAGTTGCATTGGAAAATCAGCCGCCGAAGGGCAGTTATGGCGTTTTGTTGTTATCAAGATGCATTGGACCCCTTCCTCTGAAATGCCACATCTTGAGTTGTCGTCCAGCCGTCGTAGAGTAACGTGCGTAACTAACGATCATACACTGGCGGAAAAAAAAATCCCAACACCAAGAAAAAATTTCTGTAGAGTAATGAAATTTGTGTAATGCAATTGTCTAGTTAACATGTTAAATTGATTAAATGTACAAGATCACTGGCTTATTTAAGCTCAAGAAAATGCTGTTCAAATGTGAAATTATGGTAATTTAGTAGAGCGTGTAACCTCCAGAATTTTGAAGGCAAGCCTGCAAGCGTGCATGCATTATGTCATACAGGTGCCGAATGTCACTTTGTACTATGGAGTTCATGCTTGTTGCACTTGTGTCAATACTAGGACCGTCATTGCTGACTGTGGATGATGCTCGAGGTACCGTACCATGATATCCCATACGTTATCAACTGAAGATACCTGGTGATTTTGCAGGTCATGGTAACATGTCAGCACTCTGTAGAGTACATTGCGTTACAGCAGCGATGTGAGGGCGAGCGTTATCCTGTGTGAAAACGCCCCCTTGAATGCTACTCATGAAGGGCTGTACTACTGGTTAAATTACCAGACTGACGACAAATTTTCAGTCAGTGAGTTTGGGATAACCACAAGAATGCCCCTGCTGTCGTAGGAAATTGCTCCTTAGACCATAACTCCAGGTGTGGGTCTCGTGTGTCTAGGCCGTAGACCACTTGGATGCAGGCGGTCCTCTGGCCTCCTTCTGACCAATATACAGCCACCACTGGCACTAATGCAGAATCTGTTTTCATCAAAAGTTACAACAGATCTCCACTCCGACCTTCAGTGAGCTCTGTCGTGGCACCACTGCCGTCGGAAAAGGCAATGGTTTGCAGTCAATGGAATATCGGCTGCAGGCTGCCTGGCTCGAAGCTGTCCTTGAAGTAAACAGTTTCTTACCGTTCCTAGGGTCACGACGGTACCAACTGCAGCTCGAATGTCAGCCACAGATGCAGTGCGATGCGCCACCGGTCTAGGAAGTTTGGGCGCGGCAGATTGGGCGCCGGCTTTTTGGCGCGGAAGATTGGGCGCGAGGCTTTTTTGGCGCAAGAACATTGGGCGCCGGGAACATTAGGCGCCCAGTTTTGGGGCGCGAGGCCTTTTGGGCGCCGGGACTTTTGGGCGCGAGGACTTTTGGGCGCGAGGACTTTTGGGCGCCGGGACTTTTGGTCGCGAGGCCTTTTGGGCGCCGGGACTTTTGGGCGCCGGGGCTTTTGGGCGCGAGATTTTTTGAGCGCCGTTGTTTTTGAGGCGCAAAAGAATTGACGAAAAAGTGACTTTCATCTTTTTTCCCCCTGGCCCTTCAATTGTGTGTTCTCATATTGGCTAAAAGACAGACAAATAAGATTTTTTTTTTGGTTTGAAAATATTTATTATTTTTAAAAATACACAAGGTCAATAATGCTCTGACATGGTTCATACAGAAAATTTAAAAATTTTTAAAGAGTATTTCGTAAAGTTGAAAAATTTAAATCTAGAACTTTTTTCAAGCACTATTCAAAGATAAAATGATCTTTGTCAAGGATCATTACGACTATTTGAAAGCGTAGATTTTTTACAACAATGAAATAACAAGTGGTGATTTGGCTCCAGTGCACATGAAATATCATTAGACAAAACCTTTTATAATACACTATGAAGCTTCAAAATTAAACTTTAATGAAAAGATCAGATTGACAACCACTTATTTGAAATAATAATCGTAATACATGAAAAAATTTAAAACCAATGTAGTAAAATCAGTAATTGACAAAACAATAATAATAATAATAAATAAAGTAAATTTAACATTTATTTTGAAAGTATACTGTCATTGTTCTACCAGGAAACATGATGAAATATTCTCCCAATGCTTGCTTGCTTTACACAAGCCACGATTTTGAATCTTTAATGAGAACAAAAATTTCTTATAAATTAATACTTGCGACTCCCACGTAATAGAAGAATAGAAATAACATGCGCTTCAAGAGTACCATTATTTGAAGCAGCAGAGTTTCTCAAATAATGTCGCCTTATGGGTGCCACTTTTCAGTTTTGAAGGTGAAATTCTGTTTTTTTTAAAAAAGACAGATTTCGGTCCTGCAACTAAAATTGGTACAAAATTATTTTTATTTGACGACGAAAATCAGTCTGTCAGTACTAATTGCTGTTTCGAAATATTTAATAACTTCAATTGAGTTTTAAAAATAAATAAAAACATATTAAAAATAAAAATTAAATAAGCAGATTTAAAATAAGGTAACACGTGTTAAAATAAGTTCCAACTTTCGAAATAATTGAAAAATTTGCAAAATGCAAAAGGATTGAATTTTAACCACTGCATGCAATTTTCGGCAAAGCATGAGCCCCATCTTAGCCAGTTTCCAAAAATATTTTTTTTTCTTAAACGTGCAATGAATTTTAAAAATTCAGTTAGATGGAAGACTTAGATAAGTAATTTTTTTCAATACACTAAATTTGAAGCCGGTTTAGAAAAGAAGAAAAAAAAAAGATTCCCATAATAACAGAATTTTTGTGGGTAAAAACCGGGTTTTCAGAGAATACGAATAAATTCAAAGAGACTGCACGAAAAATGGAGGTAATATATCTTTTATAAACGTTTTAAAACACTTCTTGAAAAACAAATTGCAAAATTTTAGTACTAAAGATACATTTTAAAGTTGACCTTTGTATCTGTGTATGTGTCTGTGGCTTTCTAGCGCTAAACGGATGGACCAATTTAAAAAACAATGTTCGAAAGGTGAGTCTGTCGAGAATATGCTTATCTAGGTCACGTCTTCGGAAAACCTTAACTAACGAAGATATTAACTAAAAACTTTTTAATTGTTTTTTGTGATTTTTGAAGTGAAAACATGCTTGAAAATGTAAAAGAATAGTTCCAAAAGAAAGAGAAAAACTTTCTGCTTTTGATGGAATTTATTGTTTTTAACTTCCATGTCATAAAGAACTTGAAATATAACGCTTTTTAGCAAATGTGGCTAAGCTTTAAGTTAACAAGATTGGAAACCGATGTCATTGTTTGCCAGCAAGGAATGAAAATGATTTAAAATATTTATAGGTTGTCCGTTACAATTTGTTAACAATTAAAATACTTAATTGATTTTAGTATAAGGATCTTAAAATGAGTTCCAACTTTAATTTTTTTTTCTGCTTTTACGACTATAAAATTTTACTAGTAAAGATTAAATTTCCTTTTCCGTGTTTACCATGTCCTCTCGAAAAGAATTAAATATGTTTCAATTTAAATGACTTTTTGGCCAGTGAAGTTCGTTTCAATGTGAGGTCGGCAATTAGGGTGACACTGTGTCATTTTTTGGAGGAAGAGGTAAAAGGACCTTAAGCGGCACATGGGATGCGCGTCAGGATATTACTGCCACCTTTTGTGTTATAGATTTTCCCAGGATATTCTTCAAGATATTAAAACCTTTGGAGAGGTTTATAGTGTTATACGACCGTAGTAGCAGCGAGGAATCCATTAATGATGCCAGAAATCACCTAGTTATTCAGAAAAGTAGAGAAATCGACAATCTGCCTCCTTCACAAGATGCATCCCTTTAACATACAAAAAGAACTGTCTATCAGGTAGGCTACTGCTGGGCTGAAATAATGTTTGCATTCCCAGTACTCCCTTAACCAGGTGAGGGGGGTTAGAAATTTCTGAAGGTGGAAGGGAAATATTGTGGACAACCCTGCCAGAGGCTTCTCAGGCACGCAGGGAACTCGTACGTACGATGTGGCTGCAAGAAAGGCTGCTATTATAAGTTTCAATGTGAGAAGGCTGCTCTGCAGTGTACTGCTCTTTGAACATGTGGCAATCTTTGTAACCAGTTATATTAAGCTTAAATAAAAGTAACTTTTGTTTTTGTTTTCTTTTTTGAGAAGGGGAGGGGTTGTAAGCTTAGTTTTTTTTTGATAAAAATCTCAAGAAAAAAATATATTATCAAAAAAAAAAAAGTTTTTTTCTTTTGTTTCTCCTTTTCAGTTTGTAAACTTCCCGCTGCCCTCATGTGGCTCACTGGTAGTAGGCTAGAGACCCTAGTTCGATCTATGAGCAGTTATATGCAACACATTACGTATCTAGTAGTCAAAGATAGTACAGAGAACAAATGATGCAATGTTCTTTTTTTCTTTAAATACTTCACATTAATTTCTTTAATATTTAAATAAATTTGCAGTCGAACCTCGGAAAAATGAACATAGATGGACCTTTAAAATTAATTCGTCTTAAGCGCATTTCATTTTATCCTAAAAACAATAAATAACGTTATGTGTAACTAAAATAGGACCGGGATCGGCAGTTCGTCTTAGACGTAATTCATTTTAAGCGTGTTCGAATTGACGAGGTTCGACTGTATTGTAATTAAACTATAATATATATAATTACGAGGAGCGCACTCTTTATGCACGAAACAACAATAACTCAGTTATTGTTGTTTCATGCATAAGAGTTAATTAACAGTTGTCATTTAACATGATTTAAAAAGGTTTGAAGGAACTCTAAATATATTCAGAGGAAGCTATGGATTTCAATATCCTCTCTCTTTTGGATATCAGTTCTCTGGTTGTGAACAGGAACCTCTCCCCTCCCTCAAAACGTTTACTCCTTCTCCCACCCTCTTCAAAATGTTAAATTCAATAAATGTTTACTTCACTACATATACAATACAGGTTATTGAAGATATAAAGACATTTGCATATATGATGAAACAAGGAAATCAACTAAAAATGTCCAAATTTGGAGAATTTGTGAAATTTTGAGAAGCTGTATCTCAAAAACCATTATAGCTAATAAGTCCATTTTGGTACCAACTTGTAGCAAATTTAATGTAGTTTAAATAGGTATGATATGATATTTGTCAAAAACGTGCTCTTTCATGGTCAAAATGGGGAAAACTCGAAAAAAGTACAAAAATTTCGCTATTTGACGGCTGCCATTACTCCAATAGACGAAATCTCAGATGGCCGCGTATCCAAAATTAAATCTCTTGATGTGTATTACACGTGTGCCAAGTTTTATGTTTCTATCATTAAAGGCACAATTCGGTCACATATCTGCTGTACTAAATATTGTAATGAATAATATAACCTCACTGGTAATTCTAAGTATTTGAAATTAAAAAGCGAAAGTAAACTAAAGAGATTCAAGATCCGCGATATGAAAAAAAAAAAAAATGAAAAAATAAATTATCAATTAAAAGTACCTCATTCGTCGAAAATGTAATTATTATTATCACTATTATTATTATTACTATATTATTATTTAATTATTATTATTATTTCATTATTATTATTATTTCATTATTATTATTATTTTATTAGTATTATTTTAGTATTATTATTTTATTATTATTATTTTATTATTATTATTATTTTATTATTATTATTTTTTTATTATTATTATTTTATTATTAGAGCCGCAAATGCTTGTATTTCAAAATAGGAAAAATATTAGGCTGGAAATTGCAAATGTTATTGTGAAAAAGCTAAAAGAGAGAATTCACACGGTTTTAGAGCAGAAAAACTGTGGGGAGGGTTTTCCACAGCATTTTTATCAATAATTTAATCAAATAAAACAAAAGGAAGCATATCTAAGAAAGGGGAAATGTAGGAGTTCCCCGAACCTTACCCTTTACTTTCTAAGGCAGCTTCGAAACGCTTTTTAAAACCGTTAATTTTAAACAGGGTCTGATTAACATACAGTCAAGTGGATCAGTGGATCTACGCATCATAATTTTAGGCGCACTAAAATAGGTGAATTTTCATTCCCCCCCCCCCGGCAGTTTGGCAGTTCCCTCTTGCACCCAAAATCCCTGGCGCCCAATGCTCCGGTTGCCCAAAAGCCCTTGCGCCCAATGTTCCGGCCGCCCAAAAGCCTTCGCGCCCAATGTTCCGGGCGCCCAAAAGTCCTTGCGCCCAATGTTCCGGGCGCCCAAAAGTCCTTGCGCCCAATGTTCCGGGCGCCCAAAAGTCCTTGCGCCCAATGTTCCCGGCGCCCAAAAGTCCTTGCGCCCAATGTTCCGGGCGCCCAAAAGTCCTCGCGCCCAATGTGCCCGGCGCCCAAAAGTCCTTACGCCCAATGTTCCGGGCGCCCAAAAGTCCTTGCGCCCAGGGGCGGACTGGCTCCCCCATGAGGGCGCTAACCCAAACCTCCAAAGGGCGCACTTCAAAATACCCCCCCCCCCACCACATACACACATTTTCTGCGGCAATTATCCGCAAGGGTCTCGTTTTTTCTTTTTTTTCTTTACAGCAAAATTAAGTTTGGTATAATATACACTGGCGGAAAAAAAATCCCAACACCAAGAAAGACTTGAGCTAGATAAACGAAATTTTCTAGGCGTGTTTATACAACTGAAAGATGACATCGATTGAAATTTCGCGCTCCGCGCATAAGCGTGGCGCAGCTGGAGTTACTTAGAACATGCAAATAAGGCTTGTTTTAAAAGCGTGTTGTGCCGCTCGTGAGTATTATTTTTCCTAGAAATTTGACGAATTGCGTTCATTTTAGTCAGGAATGTCTTTAAGAAGACGAAAAAGCCATTATCAACAGCTCACCGAGTTTAAACGAGGTCGTACAATTTGGCTACGAGAAGGTGGATTTTCATTTCGCGATATTGTAGAAAGACTTGGGTAGGAATGTTTCCACCATGCAAGATTATTGGAAGCTATGGTCAAGGGATGGTACTACCTCAAGAAGATCGAGTTCCGAGCTGCCACGTGGCACGACTGAGAAGGAAGATCGCCGAATCTTGCGTAAGGCTGTGGCGCATCGTACTGCATCTGCGGCTGACATTCGAGCTGCAGTTGGTACCGTCGTGACCCAAGGAACGGTAAGAAACTGTTTACTTCAAGGACAGCTCCGAGCCAGGCAGCCTGTAGCCGGTATTCCATTGACTGCAAACCATTGCCTTTTCCGACGGCAGTGGTGCCACGACAGAGCTCACTGGAGGTCGGAGTGGAGATCTGTTGTAATTTTTGATGAAAACAGATTCTGAATTAGTGCCAGTGGTGGTTGTATATTGGTCAGAAGGAGGCCAGGGGACCGCCTGCATCCAAGCGGTCTACGGCCTAGACACACGGGACTTACACCTGGAGTCATGGTCTCTGGAGCAATTTCCAACAACAACAGGAGCACTCTTGTGGTTATCCCAAACTCACTGACAGAAAATTTGTCGTCAGTCTGGTAATTTAACCAGTAGTACAGCCCTTCATGAGTAGCATTCGAGGGGGAGTTTTCCAACAGGATAACGCTAGCCCTCACATCGCTGCTGTAACGCAATGTGCTCTACAGAGTGCTGACATGTTACCATGACCTGCAAAATCACCAGGTCTGTCTCAAATTGATAACATATGGGATATCATTGGACGGCACCTCGAGCATCATCCACAGTCAGAAATGACGGTCCTAATATTGACACAACAAGTGCAACAAGCATGGCACTCCATACCACAAAGTGACATTCGGCACCTGTATGACATAATGCATGCACGCTTTCAGGCTTGCCTTCAAAATTCTGGAGGTTACACCCTCTATTAAATTAACATAATTTCACATTTGCACAGCATTTTCTTGAGCTTAAATTAGCCAGTGATCTTGTGCATTTAATCAATAAAACATGTCAACTAGACAATTGCATTACCCAAGTCTCATTACTCTACAGTAAATATTTCTTGGTGTTTGGATTTCGTTTCCGCCAGTGTATGTTTCAGAAGAGTGCTTTGTCGCACTACTATTCCTTTATAGATTGTATGTGCCTCAGAACTTACAACACAAATGTGTAATCCTGTTCCTATCCTTATTGTTTGTAACACTTTTTATACACAATACGATTAATTTTAAGCAAAACATAATTTTTATCTTCTTTTTATCACTTATTTTTAGCCCTTTTTCGTTATCCGCGATACCCGTGCCACCCAATTGCGCGGATAATTGGGAGTATATCGTAGTTAAATTATAAGTTAAAACTGCATAGTAAATTAGTGTGAATATTTGGGTGTGGGTGAGTATGCTTCTGATACAAATCCACAGTTTGCGCCGGATCTTTACCAAATTTCGTACTGAAGTCCTTAGCTGCTCAGAAATTCACATTGAAGATTTTCGGAACATCGGAACTAAAAAAAAAAAAATCTAAAGAGGTCTAATTTAACTTTTGAGTCATACTGCCTGGTTAGACACTTTCCTAGGATTATATTGGGGAAATAACAACAATAAGTTTACGTCGGATCTTTGCCAAATTTGTCACAAAGGTTTTTCAATACTCAGAAATTTCATATGGAGGGGGAGATAAGTGTGTTTTAAAAAATCCGATAAGGTCTCAATTAAAATTTTGAAATAGCTATTCCTTCACTTTGGCGAGAAATTTTACACAATTTTTTCTTTTATTTGAGCCTGATTGGTGAACACTGAATAATGCACACCTTGGAACACGTACATATAGATTTAAATAAAATACAGTTTTAACCATTATTCGCAAATAAATGGGCTTCATAACAGAGCTTCATCCTGCACTAAATGGTTACATATTAACTGTTGTGCTTAAAATACAGAAATTGTTTTTTTTTTTCAATTTATTGTTTACCTTCGAAAAGCTGTGCGATTTATAAAGAAGTATGGTGTGCGTATATATAGATTCATCGGTTTAAGGGTTTTATCTGCTGTATTTTTACTTACTTACTGGTTTTTTGATGATCCGCTTACTATTAAAATGCTCTTGAAAATAAGAAGGAGCCAGTCAATCAACTAACACAATATTCAATAAATCATTATTAATTTTATTTTAAGCAAAACTAAACATTTTTGTCGGTAGTACACGTTTTTCAGTGCAATACAATTCAATTGCTTACTCATGCAGCTTTCTGACATCATAAAAATATCTGTCTGAAGAATCTTTTGACAACCGATTTCTCTAACCAACATCACCACACATGAATTCGTAACCTCAGTCAAGGTAGATTGACACTTTGACTTGACACACTCACACACACAAAAGAGAGAGGAAAACGCACAAAAATAAGACGTTTGTCTCTTGACTAAATGCGCTCACTTTGGTTTAAGACCATACTACATATCCCTTTTGAGGTGCTATGAATTCAAAGTTTATTTTTTACGCTATTCATTTGAACCTTGTTCTGAAACTTTTATTAAGTATTTCACGCGCTTCGAGTAAAAAATTAAAAAAAAAAAAAAAAAAAAAACACCAAAGGAGCACAGGTTCGAAGGCGCAAAGACGCATAGCCCAGAGGAAGATGTTTTTTTTTCTTTGGTTAAAGGTCCTCCTTCCAGACTACCTATCATCCCTGGGGGCCGGTGGGGGCAATAAATTAAAGTGAATTATAGCACGTTATTAATTATAATCTCCTGCAGCAAACTTTTATAGACTGTTTGATTCGCTTCGAAATAAAAGAAGGTGGGGGAAGGCACCCAAGTCAACTAGATTCGAGGGTGCAATGATATATAGGCCGGAGGGCGCTCACTTTGGATTAAGACCCCCCCCCCCCCCTCCGACTGGACTGCCTTGTTTCATACCCTCCGAAAGTTAGGTGAAAAAAAAAGAAGGCGCACAGGTTCGAGGGCGCAAGGGCGTACAATCTGGAAGGCGCTGTATTTTTTTTGGCAAAGATCCTCCTTTCCGACAACCTATCACGTCTGTGATGCAATAAATAAAAGTTAATTATAACAGGTACATTATTGAGTATAACCATTTTCTTCCATCTTTTATAGCTCGCTTTCCGTGCTTCGAACGCAGAGATTTAAAAAAAAAAGGGGGGGGGGGCTTTGTTCACGGAGCAAGGACGCACAGACCGGAGGGCGCTAACTTTGGATGAGATTCCCCCTTAAAGATCACCTATCACTTCTGGGGTACAACAAGAACCGCCGTCTGTTAACGCTTATTGACTACTTTTTACATGTTCCAAACGGGAAAAAGTACAAAATAAGTAATTTACTAAATTTGAAGGCGCACTGGCAGTGTGGGGGGGGGGGTCCTGTTCAAACTGTTAGGGGTTGCTTTCAAACCTTTAAAATTAAAAAAAAAACCGAAGGCGCACACGTTTTGAGGGCGCACAGGCCGCAGGGCGCACCTGCCCGCGGGCACGTGGCCTCTACGGCCAGTCCGCCTCTGCTTGCGCCCTATGTTCCGGGCGCCCAAAAGTCCTCGCGCCCAATGTGCCCGGCGCCCAAAAGTCCTTGCGCCCAATGTTCCGGGCGCCCAAAAGTCCTTGCGCCCAATGTTCTTGCGCCCAATGTTTCTGCGCCCTAAAGACCTCGCGCCCAATCGCCGGCGCCAAAACGCCGGCGCCAAATCTGCCGCGCCCAAACTTCCGGTTTCGATGCGCCACAGCCGTGCGCAAGATTCGGCGATCTTCCTTCTCAGTCGTGCCACGTGGCAGCTCGGAACTCGATCTTCTTGAGGTAGTACCATCGCTTGCCCATAGCTTCCAATAATCATGCATGGTGGAAACATTCCCACCCAAGTCTTTCTGCAATATCGCGAAATAAAAATCCACTTTCTCGTAGCCAAATTGTACGACCTCGTTCAAACTCGGTGAGCTGTTGATAATGGCTTTCTTCGTCTTCTTAAAGGCATTCCTAGCTAACATGAACACAATTCGTCAAATTTCACGGAAAAATAATACACACGAGCTTCACAATACGCTTTTAAAACAAGCCTTATTTGCATGTTCTGAGTGACGCCAGCTGCGCCACACTTATGCGCGGAACGCGAAATTTCAATCAATGTCATCTTTCAGTTGTATAAACACGCGTACCAAATTTCGTTTATCTAACACAAGTCTTTCTTGGTGTTGGGATTTTTTTTTCCGCCAGTGTAGTTTGAGATGTATCGGTCTTCATATTGACAAATTCAAAAATATTAAAATGTGCCGAGTCAGCCCGGGAACAGTTTTTTGCAATTCCTGGAAAATGTCGTTTTTTGAGTTGTGGCACTTTTGTAGCAAGAGTGCGATATAAGAAATTGAAAAAAAAAAAAAACACATACACTTTACCGACATAGCGAGTTTTTTAAAGTGGGCCCCCTCGAAAACACCCAGGAGGTTTTTCTCGAGCTGGGCCCACTTTGGCGAACTCTGGACATAAACAATAACACAGCTAAAGGGAGATGAAATTTTAATGAAACTAAAAGTGCTCCAAAAGTGATGCGTCCAAATTAGTACCAAACTACAGTCTTTGAATGACCTAACTGGGCAGCCGGTACGTTACATTAAAATCAGTTTATTTAAATGTTCATAGGTTTATTTTATTTTATTTATTTTTTTTTTTACTTTTTTTTAATTTTATGATTAGCATGTGAAATAAATATATTTTTACTCGGGATTTTAACTGTGTCTTTATTGCAGAAGTGAACTAGAGTTTTAAATTCATTACTTTACGATTTTGTGATGATAAAGAATTTAAATATTATACTATTCAAAAATACGCATTACATTCAATCTTATTTGAAACAGAAATAGATTTTCAAGAAGAAAGATTACAGAATGAATTCGAAAGTGTTAAATGCTAATTAGCGCGGTTTTCGTTAGTTTTTTCGTCGCTCGTCTTTTGACTTTAAGTTTAAAAAATGCTTTTTTTTTTACTAACAAGTCTGAAATATTTCTAATTCAATGTCCCTAAGCTCATTAGCAAATTTTTAAAAAATAATTTTTATTCACCTTCAACATTCTGTTAAAAAAATGTTCTATCAGTATGATAAATAATCAGTTTAAGTGAAATGTAAAATACCCAAAGGAACATTTTAAAAATATATCAGTTATTATTTTGTACTTCAGATGTCC
>JAXGGA010015893.1:0-10000 GCA_038373865.1 Uloborus plumipes
GGTGGGGTGGTGTGTGGGGGGTGTGGGGGTGGGGGGGTGTGGGGGGGGGGTGGGGTGGGGGGTTGTGGTGGGGGTGGGGGGGTTGGGGTGGGGTGGTGTGGGGGTGGGGGGGGGGTGGGGGTGGGGGTGTGGGGTGTGGGGGTGTTGGTGTGGGTTGGGGGGTGGGGGTGGGGGGTGGGGGGGTGGTGGTGGGTGGGGGGTGGTTGGTGGGGGGTGGGGTGGGTGGGTGTGTGGGGGTGGTGGGGGGGTGTTGGGGGGTTGGTGGGGGGTGGGTGTGGGGTGGTGGGGGTGGGTGGGGGGGGGTGTGGGGTGTGTGGTGGGTGGGGGGGTGTGGTGGGGTGGGGGTGTGGGTGTGGGGGGTTGGGGTGGTGTGGGTGGGGGTGTGGGGGGGGGGGGTGTTGGGGTGGTGGGGTGGGTGTGGGGGGGTGGGGGGGGTGTGGGGGGTGGGGGGGTGTGGTGGTGGGTGGGGGTTGGGTGTGGGGTGGGGGGGTGGGGGGTGTGGGTGGGGGTGGGGTGTGGGGTGTGTTGGGGTGGGTTGGTGGGGGGTGTGGGGGTGGGTGGGGGGTGGTGGGGGTTGTGGGTGGGGTGGGTGGGGGGTGGGTGTTGGGGGGGTGGTGGGTGGGGTGGTGGGTGGGGGGGTGTGGGGGGTGGGGTGGGTGTGTGGGTGGGGTGGGGGGGGGGGGTGGGGTTGGGGTGTGGTGGGGTGTGGGGTTGGGGGGTGGGGGTGGTGGTGTTGTGGGGTGTGGGGGGGGGGTGTGGGGGGGGGTGGTGGGGTTGGGGGTGGGTGGGGGTGGGGGGTGTGGGGTGGGTGGTGGTGGGGTGGGGGTGGGGGGGGGTGGGGGGTGGGTGGGGTGGGGGTGTGGGTGGGGGGGGTGGGTGGGTGTGGTGGGTGGGGGGTGTGGGGGGTGGGTGGGTGGGGTGGGTGGGGGGGGGGGGGTGGGGTGGGTGGGGTGTGGGTGGGGGTGGGGGTGGGTGGTGGGGGGGTTGGGGGGTGGTGTGGTGGGGTGGGGTGTGGGGGGGTGGTGGGGGGGTTGTGGGGGTGTGGGGGTGGGGGGGTGGGGGGTGTGGGGGGGGGTGTGGGGGGGGGGTGGGGGTGGGGGGGTGGGGGGGGTGTGGGTGGGGTGGGGGGTGGGGGGGTGGGGGTGGGGGGGGGGGGGTGGGTGGGTGGGTGTGGTGGGGGGTGTGGGGTGGGGGGTGTGTGGGGGGGTGGGGGTGGGGTGTGGGGTGGGTGTGGGGGTGTGTGGTGTGGGGGGGTGGGTTTGGGGTGGGGTGGTGGGTGGTGGGGGTGGGGTGGTGGGGGGGGGTGGGTGGGGGTGGGGTGGTGTGTTGGGTGGGGGGTGGGGGGGTGGGGGGGTGTGGGGGTGGGGTGTGGGTGGGGGGGTGGTGGGGTGGTGGGTGGGGGTGGGGGGTGGGGTTGGGTGGTGGTGGTGTGGGTGGGGGGGTGGGTGTGGGTGGGGGGGGGGTGGGGTGGGGTGGGTGGTGGGTGGTGGGGGGTGTGGTGGTGGGGTTGGGGTGGGTGGGGGGGGGTGGGGGTGGGGGGGTGGGGTGGGGTGGGGGGGGGGTGGGGGTTGGTGGGTGGGTGGGGGGGGTTGGGTGGGGTGGTTGGGTGTGGGGGTGGGTGGGGTGGGGTGGGGGGGGGGTTGGGTGGGGGGTGTGGGTTGTGGTGGGGGTGGGGGTGGGGGGGGGTGGTGGGGGTTGGTGGGGGTGGGGGGGTGGGGTGGGGGGGGTGTGTGGGGTGGTGGGGGGGTGTGGGGTGGGGGGGTGGGGTTGGTGGGGGTGGGTGTGTGGGGGGGTGGGGTGGGGGTTGTTGGGGTGGGGGTGGGGTGGGGTGTGGGGTGGGGTGGTGGGGTGGGGGTGGTGGGTGGGTGGGGGGGGGGGTGGTGGGTGGTGGGGGGTGGGGGTGTGGTGGGGTGGGGTGGGGGTGGGTGGGGGGGGGTGGGGGTGGTGGGGGGGGTGTGGGGGGGTGGGTGGGGGGGGGTGGGGGGGGGTGGGGGTGTGGGGTGGGGGTGGGTGGTGGGGGGGGTGGGTGGGTTGTGGGGGGGGGTGTGGGGGGTGGTGGGGGGGTGGGGGGGGGGGTGGTGGTGGGTGGGGGTGGGGGGGGGGGGTGGGGGTGGGGTGGGGGGGGGGGGTGTGGGGGGGGGTGGGGGGTGTGGGGGGGGGGGGGTGGGGGTGGGGGTGGGGGGGTTGGTGGGGGGGGTGGGGGGGGTGGGGTGGGGGGGTGGGGGTGGGTGGGTGGGGGTGGGTGGGTGGGGGTGGGGGGGGTGGTGGGGGGGGGTGGGGGTGGGGGTGGGGGGGGGGGGGGGTGGGGGTGGGGTGGGGGGTGGGGGGGGGGGGGGGGGTGTGGGGTGGGTGGGGGGGGGGGGTGGTGGTGGGGGGGGGGGGGGTGGGGGGGTTGGGGGTTGGGGTGGGGGGGTGGGGGGGGTGGGGGGTGGGGTGGGGGGGGGGGTGGGGGGGTGTGGGGGGTGGTGGGGGGGTGGGGGGGGTGGGGTGGGGGGGGTGGTGGGGGTGGTGGGGGGTGGGGGTGGGGTGGGGTGGTGTGTGGGGTGGGGGTGGGGGTGGGGGGGGTGGGTGGTTGGGGGGGTTGGGGGGGGTGGTGGGGTGGGGGGGTGGGGTGTGTGGTGGGTGGTGGGGGGGGTGGGGTGTGGTGGGGGGTGGGGGGGGTGGGGGGTGGGGGTGGGGGGGTGGGGGGTGGGGGGGTGGTGGGGGGTGGTGGGGGGTGGTGGGGTTGGTGGGTGGGGGGGGGGGTGGGTTGGGGGGTGGGGGGGTGGGGTGGGTGGGGGGTGGGGGGGGGGGGTTGGGGGGTGTGGGGGGGTGGGGGGTGGTGGGTGGGGGGGTGGGGGGGGGGGTGGGGGGGGTTGGGTGGGGTGGGGGGTGGGGGGGGGTGGGGTGGGGGTGTGGGGGGTGGGGGGTGTGGGGGGTGTGGGTGGTGGTGTGGGGGGGGGGGGGGGGTGGGGGTGTGGGTGGGGTGGGGGGGGGGGGGGTGGGGGGGGTGGTTGGGGGTGGGGTGTGGGGGTGGGGGGGTGGGGTGGGGGGGGGGTGGTGGGGTGGGTGTGGTGGGGGGGTGGTGGGGGGTGGGTGGTGGGGGGGGGGGGTGGGGTGGGGGGTGGGGGGGGGTGGTGGGGGGTGGGGGGGTGGGGGGGGGTGGTGGGGGGGGTGGGGGGGGGGTGGGGGGGGTGGGGGTGGGGTGGGGGGGTGGGGGGGTGTGGTGGGGTGGGGGTGGGTGGGTGGGGGGGGGGTTGGTGGGGGGGTGGTGGGGGTGGGGGTGGGGGGTGGGGGTGGGTGGGGGGTGGGGGGGGGGTGGGGGTGGGTGGGGTGGGTGTGGGGGGGTGGGGGGGTGGGGGGTGGGGGGGGTGGGGGGGGGGGGGGTGGGGGGGTGGGGGTGGGGGGGGTGGGGGGGGGGGTGGGGTGTTGGGTGGGGGTGTTGGGTGGTGTGGGGGGTGGGGGGGGTGGGGTGGGTGGGGGGTGGTGGGGTGGGGGGGGGGGGGTGTGGGTGGGGGGGGTGGTGGGGGTGGGTGGGGGGGGGGGTGTGGGGGGGGGGGGGTTGGGGGGTGGGGGGTGGGGTGGGGGGGGGGTGGGGGTGGGTGGGGTGGGGTGGGGGTGGTGGGGGGTGGGGTGGGGTGGGGGTTGGTGGGGGGGGGTGGGGGTGGGTGGGGGGTGGGGGTGGTGGGGGGGGGGGGTGTGGGGGTGGGTGGGGGGGGGGGGGGTGGGTGTGGGGGTGGGGGGGGGGGGTGGGGTGGGGGGGGGGTGGGGGGGGTGGGGGGGTGGGGGTGGTGGGTGGGGGGGTGGGGGGGTGGGGTGGGGGGGGGTGGGGTGGGTGGGGGGGGGGGGGGGGTGTGGGGGGGGGGTGGGGGGGTGGGGGGGGGGGTGGGTGGTGGGGTGTGGGGGGGGGGTGTGGTGGGGTGGGGGGGGGGGTGGGGGGGTGGGGGGGTGGGGTGGGGGGGGGGGGTGGGTGGGTGTTGGGGGGGTGGGTTGGGTGGGGGGGTGGGGTGTGGGGGGGGGTGGGGTGGGTGGGGGGTGGGGGGGGTTGGGGGGGGGGTGGTGGGGTGGGGGGTGTGGGTGGGTGGGGGTGGGGGGGTGGGTTGGGGGGGGGGGGGGTGGGTGGGGGGGTGGGGGGGTGGGGGGGGGGGTGGTGGGGGGGTGGTGGGGGGGTGGGTGGGGGGTGTGGGTGGGGGTGGGGGGTGGGGGTGGGGGGTGGGGGTGGGGGGGGGGGGGGTGGGTGGGGGTGGGGGGGGGTGGGGTGGGGTGGGGTGGGGGGGTGGGGGGTGGGTGGGGTATTGGTTTGGGGTGGGGGGGGGGGGTGTGGTTTTGTTGGTGGGGTGGGGGTGGGGGGGGGGTGGTTGGTTGGTGGGGGGGGGGGGGGGGTGTGGGGGGGTGGTGGTGTGGGGGGTTGGGGGGGGGGGGGGGGGTGGGGGGGGGTGGGGGCGTGTTGGGGGTGTGGGGGTGGGGGGGGTTAGTTGTTGGGGGGGGGTGGTTTGTGTGTGGGTGTGGGGGGTGGGGGGGGGTGGTGTGGTGGTGGGTTGGTGGGGGGGGGGGGTGGGTGGGGGGTGTGGGGTGGTAGGGGGTGGTGTTGGGTGTATGGTGGGGGTTGGGGGGGGGGGGGGTGGGGGGTGGGGGGGTGGATTGGGGGTGGGGGGGTGTGGGGGGGGTTGGTGTTTGGGGGGGGGGGGGTGGTGGGGTGGGGGGGGGGGGTTGTTGTGGTGGTGGGGGTGTGTGTTGGGGGGTGGGGTGGTTGTGGGGGGGTTGTGGGGTGGTGTGTGGGTTGGGGTGTTTGTTTTTGATGTGGTGGTGGGGGGTGGTGGGGTGGTGGGGGGGGTGTGTGGGGGGGGGGGTGGTGGGTGTGGGTGGTGGGGGGGGGGGGTGGGTGGTGGTGGGTGGTTGGGGGGTGTGGTGGGGTGTGGGGGGTGGTGGGGTGGGTGGGGGGTGTGGGGGGTGGGGTGGGGGTGGGGGTGGGGTTGTGGGGGGGGTGGGGTGGGTGGGGGGGGTGGTGGGTGGGTGGTGGGGGGTGGTGTGGGGGGGTGGGGGGGTGGTTTGTGGGGTGTGGTGGGGGGGGGGGGGTGGGGTGGGGGGTGGGGGGTGGGGGGGTGGGGGGTGTGGTGGGGGGGTGGGGTGGGGGGGGGTGGGGGTGGGGGGGTTGTTGGGGTGTGGGGGGGGGGGTGGGTGGTGTGGGGGGGGGGGGGTGGGGGGGGGTGGGTGGGGGTGGGGTGGGTGGGGGGGGGGTGGGGGGGGGGTGGGTGGGGTGGGGGGGTGTGTGGGTGGGGGGGGTGGGGGGGGGGTGTGGGGGGGGGGGGGTGGGTGGGGTTGGGGGGGGGTGGGGGGGTGGGGGGTGGGGTGGGGGGGGGTGGGGGGTGGGGGGGTGGGTGGGGTGTGGTGGTGGGGGGTGTGGTGGGGTGGGGGGGTGGGGGGGGTGGGGGGGTGGGTGGGGGGGGGTGGGGGTGGTGGGGTGGGTGGTGGTGGGTGGGGGGGTGGGTGTGGGTGGGGGGGGTGGGGTGGTGGGGGGTGTGGGTGGGGGTGGGGTGGTGTGGGGGGGGGGGTGGTGTGTTGTGGGGGTGGGGTGTGGTGGGGTGTGGGGGGGTGGTGGGGGTGGTGTGGGTGGGTGGGGGGGGTGTGGGTGGGGTGGGTGGGGGGGTGGTGGGGGTTGGGTGGGGGTGTTGGGGGGTGGTGGGGGGGTGGTGGGTGGGGGTGTGGTGGGGGGTGTGTGGGGTTGGTGGTTGGGGGTGGTGGTGGGGTTGGGTGGTTGGGTGTGGGTTGGGGGGGTGGGGGTGTTGGGTGGTGTGGGGGTGTGGTGGGGGGGGGGTGTGGGGTGGTGGTGTGGGTGGTGGGGGGGGTGTGGGGGGGTGGTGGGGGGGGTGTTGGGTGGGGTGGGGGGTGGTTGTGGGGGGGGTGGGGGTGGTGGGGTGGGGGGTGTGGGGGGTGTGGGGGGGGTGGGGGTGGGGGGTGGGTGGGGGTTGGGGTTGGGTGTGGGGGGGGTGGGGGTGTGGGGGGGGTGGGTGGGGGGGTGGTGGGTGTGGGTGGGGGTGGGGGGGTGTGGGGGTGGGGGGGTGTGTGGGGGGGGGTGGGTGGTGGGGGGGGGGGGGTGGGGGGGGTGTGGGGGTGTGGTGGTGGGGGTGGGGGGTGTGGGGTGTGGGGTGGGTGGTGGGTGGTTGGTGGGGGGGGTGTGGGGTTGGGGTGGGGGGGTGGGTTGTGGGGTGGGGGTGTGGGGGGTGGTGGGGGGGTGGTGGGGGGGTGGGGTGTGTGGGGGGTGGGTGGGGGGTGTGGGTGGGGGTGGGGGTTGGGGGGTTGGTGGGGGGGTGTGGTGGGTGGTGGGGGGTGTGTTGTGGGGGGTGGGGGGGTGGGGGTGGGGTGTGGTTGGTGTGGGGGGGTGGTGGGGGTGGTGTGGTGGGGTGTGTGGGGGTGGGTGGGGTGTGTGGGTGTGGGGGGGTGGTGTGTGGTTGGGTGGGGGTGGTGTGGGGGGGGTGGGTGTTGGGGGGTGGGTTGGTGTGGTGTGGGGGGGGGTGGGGGTTGGGGGGGGGGGGGTGGGGTTGGTGGGTGGGGGTGGGGGGTGGTGGGGGGTGGTGGGTGGGGGGGTGGGGGGTGGGGGGGTGGGTGGGGTGTGGGGGGGGTTGGGGGGTGGGGGGGGGGTGGGGGGTGGTGTGGGGGGGGTGGGTGGGGGGTGGGGGTGGTGGGGGGGGGGGGGGTGGGTGGGGGTGTGGGTGGTGGGGGGTGTGGTGGGGGGGGGTGTGTGGTGGGGGGGTGGGGGTGGGGGGGGGGTGGGTGGGGTGGGGGTGGGGGGGTGGGGGGTGGGGGGGGTTGGGGGGTGGGGGTGGGGGGGGTGGGGGTGTGTGGGGGTGGGTGTGGGGGGGGGTGGGGGGTGGTTGGTGGGGGGGTGGGTGGGGGGTGGGGGTTGGGGGTGTGGGGGTTGGTGGGGGGGTGGTGGGTGGGGGGTGGGTGGGGGTGGGGGGGGGTGTGGTGGGGGGTGGTGTGGGGGGTGGTGGGTGGGGGGGTGGGTTGGGGGGTGGGGGTGGGGTTGTGGTGTGGGGGTGGGGTGGTGGGTGGGGGTGGTGTGGTGGGGGGGGTTGTGGGTGGGTGGGGGTGGTGGGGGGGTGGGGGGGGTTGGTGGTGTGGGTTGTGGGGGGTGGGTGGTGGGTGGGGGGTGGGTGGGGTGTGGGGTGGTGGTGTGGGGTGGTGGGGGTGGTGTGTGTGGTGTGGGTGGGGGGTGGGGTGGTGTGTGGGGGGGGGTGTGTGGGGGGTGGGTGGTGGTGGTGGGGTGTGGGTTGGTGGGGGTGGGTGTGTGGGTGTGGGGGGTGGGGGGGTTGGTGGTGGGGGTGGGGTGTGGGGGTGTGGGGGGGGTGGTGTGGGGGGGGTGTGGGTGGGGTGGTTGTGGGGGGGTGGGGGTGTGGGGGGGTTGGGGGGGTGGTGGTGGGGGGTGGGTGTGGTGGGGGGTGTGGGTGGTTGGGGGGTGGTTGGGGGTGGTGGGTTGGGGGGGGTGGTGTGGGTGGTGGGGGGTGTGGGGGGGTGGGTGTGGGGGGGGTGTGGGTGGGGGGGTGGGGGTGTTGGGGTGGGGGGGTGGTGGGTGGTGGGGTGGTGGGTTGTGGGGGGGTGGGTGGGTGTGGGGGGGTGGGGGGTGTGGGGGTGGGTGGGTGGTGGGGTTGGGTGGGGTGTGGTGGGTGGGGGGTGGTGGTGGTGGGTGGGGGGGTGGGGGGTGGTGGGGTGGGTGGGGTGGGGGTGTGGGTGGGTGGGGTGGGGTGTGTTGGGGGTGGTGTTGGGTGTGGGTGGGGGGTGGGGGGTGGGGTGGGTGGTGGGGGGGGTTGTGGGGGGGTGGTGTGGTTGTGGGGGTGGGTGGGTGGGTTGGGGGGTTGGGTGGGGGGTGGTGGGGGTGTGGGGGGGTGTGGGTGGGGGGTGGGGTGGGTGGGGGTTGGGTGGGTGGTTGGGTGGGGGGGGGTGGTTGGGGTGTGGTGGGGTGGGGGGTTGGGGTGGGGGGGGTGGTGGGGTGTGTGGGTGTTGGGGGGGTGTGGGGGGGGTGTGGTGTGGTTGGTGGTGGGTGGGGGTGGTGGTGTGGGGTGTGGGGGGTGTTGGTGGGTGGGGTGGTTGTGGGGTGGGGGTTGTGGGGTGTGGGGGGTGGGTGTTGGGGGGTGGGTGGGTGGGTTGGGTGGGGTGGGTGGGGTGTGGGGTGGGTTTGTGGGTGGGGGGTGGGTGGGGGTGGTTGGGGGGTTGGGGGGGTGGGTGGTTGTGGGTTGGGTGTGTGGGGGGGTGGGTGGGGTGGTGTTGGGTGGGGGTTGGGGGGGGGGTTGGTGGGTGGGTTGTGTGGGGTGGGTGGTGGGGGTGGGGTGGTGTTTGGGGGTGTGGGGGTTGGTGGGGGGTGTGGTGGGGTGGGGTGTGGGTGGGGGGGTGTTGTGGGTGTGGGTGTGGGGTTGGGTGTGGTGTGGGGGTGGTGGTGTTGGGGGTGTGGTTGGGTGGGGGTGGGGTGGGGGTGGGGTGGGGTGGTGGTGGTGGGGTGGGGGTGTTGTGGGGTGGTGGGGGGGGTGTGTGGGGGGGTGGTGGGTGGTTGGGTGGGGGGGTGGTGGGGGTTGTGGTGGGGTGGGGGTGGGGGGGTGTTGGGTGGGGGTGGGGGGGTGGGGTGTGGGGTGTGGTGTGTGGGGGGTGGGTGGGGGGGGGTGTGGGGGGGGGGTGTGGGTGTGTGGTGGGTGGTGGGGTGTGGGTGGGGTGGGTGGTGGGGGTGTTGGTGTGGGGTTGGGTGGTGGGGGTGTGGGGGTGGGGTGGTTGGGTGGTGTGGTGGGGGTTGGGGTGGGGGGTGGTGGGGTGGTGGGGGTGTGGGGTGGGTGGGGGGTGGGGGTGGGTTGGGGTGTGGGGGTTGGTGTGGGGGGTGTGGGGTGGTGGGGTGGGTGGTTGGGGGGTGGGTTGGGTTGGGGGTGTGTGGGGGGGTGGGGTGGTGGGGGGTTGGGGGTGGGTGGGTGTGTTGTGGGTGGGGGGGTGGGTGGTGTGGGGTGGGTGGGGGGTTGGTGGGGGTTGGGGGGTGGGTGGGGGTGTGGGGTGGGTGGTGGGGTGGTGTGGGTGTGGGGGGTGGGTGTGGGTGGGGGGTGGGGTGGGGGGTGGTGTGGTGTGGGGTGTGGGGGGTGGGGGTGGGTGGTGTGGGGGGGGTGGTGTGTGGGTGTGGGGTGGGGTGGGGGGGGGGTGTGGGGGTGGGGTGGGGGTGGGGTGTGGGGGTGGGTGGGGTGGTGTTGGTGTGGGGGTGGGGTGGGGGGGGGGGGTGGGGGTGGTGGGTGTTGTGTGGGTTGGGGTGTGGGGGGTGGGGTGTGGGGTGTGGGTGTGGGGGTGGGGGGTGTGTGGGTGGGGTGTTGGTGGGTGGGTGGTGGGTTGGGTGGTGTGGGTGTGGGGGTGGGTGGGGTGGGGGTGGGGGTGGTGGGTGGGGGTGGGTGGGGTTGTGGTGGTGGGTGGTGGTGTTGTTGGTGGGTGGGGTGGGGTGGTGTTGGGGTTGTGGGTGTGTGGTGTGGGGTGTGGGGGTTGGGTGGGGGTGGGGTTGGGTGGTGTGGTGTGTGGGGGTGGTGGGGGGTGTGTGGGTGTGGGTGTTGGGGGTGTGTGGTGGTGGGTGGGGGGTGTTGGGGGTTGGTGGTGGGTGGTGTGGTGGGGTGTGGGTGGGGGTGTGGGGGGGTGGTGTTGGGGGTTTGTTGGGTGTGTGGGTGTGGGGTGGGTGGGGTGTTGGTTGGTGTGGGGGGTTGGTGGGGGGTGGTGGGGGGTGGTTGGGGGGTGGTGTTTGGTGGGGTGTGTGTGGGTGGTGTGTTGGGTTGTGGGGTGGGGTGGGGGTGTTGTTGGGGGTGGTGGTTTGGTGGTGTTGGGGGGGTGGTGGTTTGGGTTGGGTGGGTGTGTGGTTGGGGGTGGTGGTGGGGGTTGGGGTGGGTGGTGGTGGGGTGTGGGTGTGGGTGGGTTTGTGGGTGGTGTGGGGGTGTTTGGGTGGGGGTTGGTTGTGGGTTGGGTGTGGTGGGGGGTGGGGTGGGTGGGTGTTGGGGTGGGGGTGGGGGGTGTGGTT
>JAXGGA010015893.1:20000-27969 GCA_038373865.1 Uloborus plumipes
TTGCGAAGTTGCTTATCCAATGAAAATTTAAAGGCATTTCTCACAATACAGTGTATTGTTTCATTGATTTCTATTCTCTATTATGAGTATGTGACTGATATATCCGTTCTCTTTTGGGGGAGACGAGCTTACTTAGTATCAGGGCCCCCACATCAATCCGTGAACCCCAGGACCAGATATTGTAATGGGCCCTCTTGTCCCTACAACTCTCCACCCTCTATCAACTAATTAATGTTTAGGCAGACAGTTGAAATTTAAAAAAAATTGCTTCATTTTAAATTACACTCAATCAGTAGTCAGATTTTTTTTGTAGTTAACTACAATTACTTCATTAAAAATGTAGTTAACTACTGCTGCAACTATTTTCTTTCAAAAAGTAGCAACTACAATCCACTTTCGAAATGCCCATGGATGTATCTGAAGATAGTTTTAAATGTTGAAAAAAACCCACGAGAATGGATATTAATATGATAAATCAAATGTATTATAAATGCAATATTATATGCCCTTTTTTTGTCCTTTTGAAGCCATTGTTGTACAGTGGTGGATTTAGGGATTGTGGAGCCCTTTTGTCTATTGCTCTTACAGTAAGCATTGATGAACATTCCTTTCAGGGCCCCTATGTCGTGGGGGCCCCTAGCAATTGTCATATTTGTGATATGACCCGCCACCCTCCCAGGCCCGCCGTAAGCTGTCGTGCAACTCTTACACCGCATGTGAGAGCCTTGCTAAAGAGCGCTCAATTCAGCCTTATCGTTCTGAGTATTATGACAGATCTGTTTTTCCGAAGTTAAGAAACAAGGATTTATGTGTTTTAAAAATATTCATTAAAGCAGCTAGGATATTTCTATGGGAGATTGTAACTAAAACTTCTTTTTCTTTTGCCACGCTAAAGAGGCACAAAATTCAGCATTATCGTTCCGAATATCACCGCACATTTTTTTTTCCTGCGCTAAGAAACAATTATTTAACTGTGTTTTCAAAATTTTCATAATTTTTCATGCCTTAAAAAAGTTAGATAAGATATTTTAATTTTAAAAAATCGTCAATTTCAGCTCTTTTTAATATATGTTTTCTTTGCTACTGATAAAACCATCATAAGCTATTCCTCCTCTCTAGGCGCAAGTAACATTCGGCCGGCTTTATCTTACGGCAAGAAACTGCTATTGTCCCTTTATGAGCTCTCTTCCGAGAACTTTGTGGGAGGTCAATCACAGAACCACTGTGTAAGTTCCAGGGGTGATAATCCCACATCCCTGCTGGTCTGTCAATTGTTTAATAACTTTTGATGTAGTTCCCCCTGAATAGACCCAAGTCGGTTCCTATAGAGCAGGCGGCATTGTAAATTTGTCATGCTGATCCAAAGTTTGTGCTACCGCATTTCCGTAAACACGCTTTTTATTGCAATCATTTATCACAGACAACTGAACAACAAAACTCGTCTTACTATTCCCATGCCTTTTAAAAAGGAAGCAGAACTTTTGATAACTGGAAATTGTCCTGGAAATAGACGATCACTTTTGATCCAGCCGTCTTCGGGTTCATTTCCTGGGATTATTTTTCAGATTACTATAACCAGTAACATTTAACCTCACCAGGAACACTTACAATCTTTATGCGTACATAAAAGTCCTCTGTTGAGTCCACAAACATATCTTTCCGGTAAGTTTTGCTTGTATTTTGATATTATATTTTGTTAACAAAAAATAATAATATAAATTGAAATTGATACCACATGCATTTTTCTTCGTGTGTGTGTGTGTTCGGAAACAGTTGTATAAACTTCACTATTCTTAGAGGGCAAATATGTCCTGGCGACCGAAGTGACAAGGCGCCCGCTCGCCTTGGCTCTCGGCTGCCGTGTTACGGGCAAGACAGATAGAGGAGTTGGCTTACAGGGAAAGAAAAAATATTGATTCGTCAAGTTTTCCAGAAAATTATTTAAAAATCGGTTCATTAAAATTCTTTCAAAGTATTACGTAGAAGCGTCAGAGGTACTCCGATAGGAAATCACTAGGAGTTTCCAAAAAAAACCCCCAAATTTTACCTGACGATTCGGCAAAAGTTTGAGTATTGCAATCTTGCAATTAAAAAAATAAATGAAAGATGCCCAATGTTTCTTTTTATGGGATGTAGGGATGTGTGCATGCTTGTATTTTTTCATTTGAACAAACTCGAAATTTTATTTGCTAAATTGAGAATCCCCCCCCCCCCAAAAAAAAGACATTTTTTTGCCGTCTGTGACAACGGTGAGAACGAGTGACCTCTTAGTATTGAGCAGAGAGATTAAAGTAATTGGTGGAACACTTATTTCATGTACAACTTTTGTGGGTCAATTTAAGATCATTATTTCATTGGTATCAATAGCAAATATTTAAGACATGACTCATCTTCTGGACCAACAAAACTTGTAAATTACTGAATTTTGGTTAAATGATCATATGTATTATTTTTCAAATGTATTTTTTGTGACTACAAAACGTAATTCATTAAATTTCAAAAGTAAGGAATAATTTTACAGATTTTTTTCTGCCGCTTTCTGCAAAAAATAAAGAGACAATTCATGTTTTGGTTGTTGTTTTTTGTTATCATTTTTAGCTACAATTTTAATTTATATCATTGTTTGCTATTTTTTGCTTTAACTATGTTTTTATAACTTTTAATGAGTGTGTTTTGCAAGACTTTTTTTCCCCCTTTGCCTTTTTACTCCTTTTTTTTGGAAAAAGTTCTTCCCATATTGGATTTCAAGTTCGATCACTAGGGTCAAAGGAAGTTGTATTCTTAACCATAAGATCACATGAAATTGTTAGTTTTCTCTCCAAAAATAGCTTTGTGAAATATACCTATATTTCAGCAATTTTTCAGATACAGTATTTTTTCTCCGTTCTCTCTTCTCTCTTGCTCTTATTTCTAGTCTTTTGGAGGGTGTTTGTTTGCCTCTTTTTTTTCTCATATTTTTCCGTCTATTTACTTCATATAAGGCTTCAAAATGCCGAATTTTGTATCTATTTTTCAAAATTTCTCCCGGGGGACAATCCCCCGGACCCCCTGAAATTGGGACTAGTCTACTTTACACCCCATTTAAAAAGATGTTATGGCAACATTTTATATCCATCCCGCTATTTGATCAATCCAAAAGGAAAGAAAACAGCGGGATTATTAAAAAACAAGAAAAACACGGGGGCTGTTATCACTTATCTGCGAAAAAGACACACAAAAGTTTTTTTAAATGTTGAATGAATTGTATCTGCAATTTATCGGAAAAATAAGAGCGAATTTTTCTCTTTCGAAAAATCTAGGGGCAAAGGCTCCGCCTGCACTTCTAAAATTCAAGGCGTGTATATGTTATGCTGCGACCAGCTACCGAATCTTTGGTTGCAGCTTCGGCCCTAAAAGTTGAAAACTCCGTTAAAAAAAAGAATCGCAAATCTTTTCTTTCTTGTCTTTAAATACAGAAACTTTCAGTTAAACATATAAAATTTCAGTTTATCCTTTGATAAAATTTACGCTATTTATATGAAAATAATAGTAGGAAGTTTAAGTAAAGATTTGAGGGAGGGGGACCCACAAAAAGTTGCATAGGGGCCATGAAACCTGTCGACGGCCCTGTTCATTACTTCGTTGCTATTTCAATCTGTGAATAATGTTGAAAAATTTTTAGTATTTCCATCCTATACATTGATGCAATTTCATTGTTTATTTTTTATTTTGAATGTCAGAAAACATTAAATAAAAATGTTAATAATTTGTAAATAGCCAACTGCCACGTCATATTAGGGTTTGAATTTCCATAATTCTCAGTTTATGTCATACTATGAAATTTATTTGTACTGCAAATTTTTTTGTTCTTAATGCTTTGAAATATGACGCAACTAAAGCTGGGGTATTCTTTAAATATGCATAAAATTCTATGAGTAAATAAATGCATCTATATTGCTATGAAAATCACATTAAGTCTTGAATTTAAAAAAAAAAAAACATCTTTTGTGAAGGACACCTTCCCAAACTATTCACCTTACGAAAAGAACAATGTAAGATAAAATTTCGAACATCTTCTTGAATGACAACATATTCCTCCCCCCCCCACCCCACATTGTATGCATCTACAATGGGCTCATGAATATATCGTGCGCCCCTCTGAAGTTCCAAGGTCTGCGCCCTTTTAAGGGGTCCAGTCCGGCCCTGTCTCCTTCCCAAGTAGTTAATCAGTTTCAAAGAATTCGACTGGGTGGTTCTAATGGAATAATTCTTAATGATTAATTTCCAATGAGATAGACTCCACGTGTCTAACAGACTCCCTAAATGTTTCACGATGCTGCTAACGATCAAAGAAAAAACCATTTTTTTTTTTTTTTTTTTTTTTCACTTTGTTTTGTTTGAAAAATTACTTGTTACCAGGGCCGTAACCAGGCATTAGTTTTGGGGAGGATTTTAACAAATCTATTTCTCGGGAAATCTATTAAGTCAATAAAATTTGATATGTTCTATATTCTGTTGATTTTTGTTACGATAAATGTTAAAAGGGTATTAACATGAAAAATGTAAAAAAATGAGACTCATCTTTTCAATGAAGAAAAAAAAAATCTGGATGGATGAGTTTACTCAAAAACGGGCATTTAAGGAGTACTTTCGACATTTCTATCTTACGACACCTGTAAGATGTGTTAACTGTAGAGTTTGGTCCGCACGAATTTGAAGAATTTTTGTGCTTTTCTTTTGTGGCATTAAAAATTAGAAGTGAGAGGTGTATTGTTAAGAAATTATGTTTGCAATAACTGCAATCTATATCTATAAAAATGAGTGTATGTATATATACTTGTTCTCTATACAAATCCACAGTTTGCGTCAGATTTTCATCAAACTTGACACAGAGGTTCCTTGATGCCCTAGAATTCTCATAGGCGGGGTCTTGAAATTTTAAAAAATCTAAAAAGCTCAAAGTTAAATTTTTTGTCAAAAAATGACCCTCTTATAGGAATCTATCCTATTTATATTGTAATCGAGATAGGCCTTTTAGCATTCAAATTGATGAAATTTAAGATTTTTAAATATGAGTATTTTCCAACAATGATTACGATTAAGGCTACAGTGGACAAATAAAATTGATTTTTTTCAATTATTGATTTATGTGTCTAAAACTTTGTGTGCTTGTATTATTGTATATTTACGACATCTAAAAGCATAAACAACACAAATTAGTGCAAAAACAAAGAATACTTTTTTTCAAATTTCAAATTTAAATATTTTTTTAACAAAATTTCAAAATGTTCCAGGCGTCGCAATTTTTTTTCAAACTTGGAATTTCCACTTAATTTCCAATCATTAGGCATGATGGCACAAAACAATGCATTATATGCAATGTTTTATGAGATAGTTTATAAAAGATGGCTGAAAATAAAAATTTTCAGTTGAAAAAATCATATAAATTTTCATTTTCAGCCATCTTTTATAAACTATCACATGAAACATTGCATGTAATGCATTGTTTTATGCAGTCGTGCCTAATGATTGGAAATTAAGTGGAAATTCAAAGTTTGAAAAAAAATTGCGACGCCTGGAACATTTTGAAATTTTGTTAAAAAAATATTTAAATTTGAAATTTGAAAAAAAGTATTCATTGTTTTTGCACTAATTTGTGTTGTTTATGCTTTTAGATGTCGTAAATATACAATAATACAAGCACACAAAGTTTTAGACACATAAATCAATAATTGAAAAAAATCCATTTTATTTGTCCACTGTAGCCTTAAAGTAATGAATTTTCAATTTAAGGCTCACCTATTTCCTTTTAGCATTGAAATGAGTAAAAAACAATCATAATTCATGTGGACTTTATAAAAAGAACCACGGATTTGAATTTCAAATTTGCAATGCGACGACATTTGCGTCTGTAACGGATATAAGCCTTCAGAACGAGAAATAGATTATATCTGAGTTTTATAATAATTTTTACTTTGAATGGTGGAAGACAATTAATAGAGAAAAGTTAATATTATTAAATTTTGGCGGGTGTAAATTGATGCACTTTTTTTCACTTCCATGTGCATATATTTCATGCCAGTGGACGCGGCAAAGCACAGACAACATTTATCTTTAATTTTCACCTTTTGATAAGACTATTTTTCTGTAAACGTTTAACGTTCTGTAATATTTTAGATTTTTTCAAAGTGTGTACCTAAGAGACAGATTGATGCAAATTATTTTATACCCATATGAATAGAGCTCTTTCAAACTTTTTTTCCCTGAATGCTATCTTGTATTAATAAGCACCCGGGCAACGCCGGGTATTAAGCTAGTAAAAATATAAATACTGCAGAAAAAACACTTAATTTGTACAATTATTCAATAATGATACTTTCATTTTTCAAATGTAGTTTCAAAGAAGAAAATTAAAATAAAATAGCAATAGTAACTTTTTCAGTGGGGAACTATGAAAAGCATCTTGTACTAGTTTTGAAAATTTTCGGAGGGGGTTTGAACCCTAAACCTCACCCCTTAAATACGGCCCTGCTTGTTACATTGGTTTTTTACCAACCAGTGGAAAGAAATGAAGAATTCAAGAATGGTGAAGCAGAATCTTGAAATGTGGTATATGAAAGGAGCTTCTTAATTTCAATTTCCTCCATTTTCTCCGAAAATTTCATTTAAAAAATCGCAGCTTTAAGATATTTTTTTAAATAAATAAACTTTAGCCATCGTGTTTATTTTGGTCAGTTGTGTGTGTCTTTCAAATGCTCATGCATATCTTATTATGCATAGCTGTCTGGTGAAAAAACTGAGGGGGTTACAAATTATAGCTAGCTTTTGCGGAATACATTTCTTGAACAGGCCTTGACGTTGTTGACACATATTTCTGCAGTTTGTCTACAATTTGCTACTAGTCTAATTGTATTCAATTTACCATGGAGTGTTTTTGCCCCTTCCCACGTATGTTTCTGAATATTAAACAGTACTTACCATATTTTCTTCGTCCACTTCATCGATATCAAGAATTTCAAACTGCACAAAAACACTCAGAGGGACTTCTAGAACTGAAAAATGTTGCTTAAATGACAAATCGATTTTTGAAGAGAAAACTTTATAGATCAGTTTCAGTTTTAATGCAAATAGTAATTGAAAAATAATGAGTCTCTTTCCCTCTCTTTTTCTATCCCCAACCCCTCTTTCTCTCTCACGTACACACACGTACAACTTGTAGCACTTTTAGGAATATTTGTTTCGAACATACCAGTTGGTGGTGGTGGTCTGTACTTCAAATAGCCATCTGGCACAATATCCACACAATGTTCATCTCCATCATCAAACCTTAGGAAATAGTTTAAACAAAAATAAAATTACTGAATTTAACTGTAGAAAGGGTATTCATTAAAAAAAAAGTACCGCTAAAAATGCCACAGTATTAAAAGTACTAAAAATAATTTAGCCAAGCTTTTTTAGTTTCAATGAATTTTGAAATTCCTTTTCTCATTCAGTTCATAAAATAAAAATACAATGATTGTATCCCAGGAATCTTAACCCAAGTGTGGAATGAATTCATTAGCTTAATGAGTCATTTGCATTTCTTCAATTTAATTCATCCACAAGTGTTGGAAAGTTTCGATTTTGGTCAGGCAGAACGTTCGCCATTTCTTTCTCACTGTGGTTGTTTTTCGAGCAACGATTGGGAAAAGAGAATCGGATTTTTTCGCTGCCGTGACGAATTTGATTGACAGGTGAAAGTTTCATTCTGTGGGGTATGACGTCATGGTTTGGGCGAGAAGCCGCTGTTTTCTTTCTTTTTTGTTGAGTGGGGTTTGTTTTTGTGCTGAGATTCTTTTGGAAATATGGCGTGATTGGACGAGAGGGATTTGAGTGACAGTTGGCCTGTGAAAATCCGTTGGTGGAATGACGTAACTTGAAATGTTCTAGAATGTTCGATGGGCTTCGATTTGGAACTTTCTGCGGGGTTGTCACAGAAAAACGGAGAAGA
>JAXGGA010015894.1:0-27968 GCA_038373865.1 Uloborus plumipes
CAGGTTTTTTTAGGTGCCGAGGTTGAAAGCAGAGTAGTACATACTACGTTTCGGTGACATTCGCAATTTTTTTGGTAGCGATAAAGGATATCCTTCAGCTGTAACCTATAATTAAGTGGCAGTTTTTTGAAATCGATTGCTTTGATATTCAGATTTGTTCGTGCAGCGAGTGTTGAAATTTTTTTTGTTCATTCCGATCTTTAATCCCAATAAAGTGTTTCCTTAAAGTGTCGTTCCTGTCTCGCTGTTTGTTGTTTCATGACTGCCTCGAAATGTTTCATCATTGCAACCTATCAACTGGGGCATATGCGCTTTGAAAACTTTCAAAGGTGTAACATTTTCTGTTTAATTTTTGCGAGGTTATTCTCATTTGTACATGAAAACAACTTGATTTAATCACACACAACACTTATATTGATCACTATGCAGTTAAACTTGGGCCTTCGTGGCTGAGGTAGAAGCTTCGCTTCGAATGCCGGAGGTCGTGGGTTTACTTTCCACTTAGGCCTTGGGTATTATTTTCACTAACCGTGCTTCACATCTTTCTTGTGCTGTCTTGTATGTTAATAAAGGAGTCTCACCTGTCGAGGCAATGTCACCCCATATCATTACAGGGGTTATTAACTATGATGTGACAACAACGGTTAAACTTGCTTATGATGACCTCGTTTCTTATTGTGAAGACAATAACTTTCTGTCCTTTCAATCTTTAGTGAAATTTTCATGTTGGAGGAACTTGCTTACAGACTGACATGTCTAAAACTTAAACCTCGATTTTTGGGTCAAAAATGTTTGGATGCCTAATTTCGGTTCTACAATGAATGGCGTTGAATTAATACAGCGTTAAACAATGATAATATACCGCATTAAGGTAATCGGTTCTGATGGAAGCTCCCACAGATCATACGAGGGCAGTCTGAAAAGTGTCCGACCTAACATAGAAAAAATGTTTTTATCGTCAAAACTGGCTGCTACTTTTTGAAATAGTCTCCTTGTAAGTCCACACACGTCATCCAGCAATACTTCCATATTTTTAACCCATCCAAAAGTAGTGATGAGAATTTGTTCTCAAAAAAGCTGTTGACAAAGGTTATAACCTGCTCATTTGAAGTAAAACTTTGTTCTCCAAGTGCTTCTTTCAGCTAAGGGACCAAGAAAAGGTCGCTTGGAGCCAGGTCTGGTGAGTAGGGTGGGTGTTCAAAGATTTCGAATCTTAACTCATGAATTTTGGCCATTGAAACCGCTGAGGTGTGAGCAGGAGCAGATTTTTGATGAAAAAGAACTTTTTTCAAATGCGGCGGTTTTTCTTCGATTTCCTCCTTCAATTTGTCAAGGAGAGTAGCATAGCATGCTCCTGTTGCGGTTTTTCCCATTTTAAGGTAGTCAATGAGTGGATATCCCAGAAAACGGTTGGCATCACTTTTCCAGCAGAAGGAACTGTTTTGGCCTTTTTTGGAGCTGGTTCTCACTGTGCTTTGACTGCGTTTTGGTTTCTGGAGTGTAACGATGAATCCAGGTTTCATCCACAGTAATAATCCGTCAGAAAAACTCTGGTTTATTGTGCCAGAAATGCGCTGCAAATGTTCATTTGGTCACGTTTCTGATCCGAATTGAGCAAACGCGGCAGCCAAGTTGCAGTCAACTTCCACGTGCTTACTTTCTCATTTAAAAAATGGCATGAACGCCCGTTAGAGATATTCATAGCTTCTTCTATATCTCACCTTCAATTTGCGGTTATCCAGCATCATTTGATGAGCTTTAGCAATGTGTTCATCAGTGGTAGCAGTTTTGGGTTAACCTGAGCGTTCATTAACACCCAAGCTGTTACGGCCACGCTTGAATTCAGCTACCAAAAAAATTTACGGTTGTAGACGATGGTGCAGAGTACCCATACATAGAGTCCAACTCTTTTTTAATTTGTGCAGGCGTATTTCCTTTTTAAAACAAGTATCGAATCAGCGCTTGATGTTCGATTTTCTCCATTTTCAAAAAAACTGTTACAGCAACTCACTAGTATGGCTGTCACACATACAATTCGAACTAAAACTTGCCAAAACTGCTGTTTCAAGTTATCAAAAGACTCTTAAATAAGAAGACCTCTCTTTGATTAATAAGTTTTTCCCTCTTCATATCGAGGTCGGAAACTTTTCATACAGCCCTCGTAGTTTTCAATTTGAATTATTGAGCAGAACAAAGTGCCTAATGGATCAGCTTCGTGTATCACTCATGGCCTGCGGGCCGTATGTGGGCACTACGGCCTACGCTGTAAATGTAGCTATTCTCAGGTAGTAGCAATATTGCTGTGAAGCAAACTTTTCATCATTAAAATCAGTCACCATAGTAACGACCATTTTCTTTTATTCCTCAGTAACTATTATAAAAAGTCAATATCAACAGTTAAAAAACTAGGATTTAGTAACTACATTCTGGCCCTTTGATTAGAAACATCTCGGAATTCTGCACAAAAACATGCATAAAAATGAAATTGAACGATTGAAGCATCTTGAAGTGTAGCTGTGAATGTTGTAAATGTTTTTTCGCGATGGTAGTAGTGTTGCGGGGAAACACCCTTTTCGACGAGTAAAAACTCATTAGTTGCGACTTTTTTTCAATTTTTCGGTAACTTTCACAACAACGCAATATCCACGGTTAACTATCTAGGATGTTAACAGTGGAACGACTACCTATATTCGAACCTTTAAATTAGAAAAACTTCGGAACTCTGAACAAAAAACATGTTTAACAAGAAGTTTCGTCAAGAACTAAACGACCCTACTTTCCCGTAAATCAACATCGGCATTTTAGCATCTGATCAATATTCTCTTGATTATCTGTGACTGAAAATTATGTCAAATATACCTTTTTTAGCACTTAAAGCTGATTTCTAAAAACAAAATATACCCCTTTCATCAGATGAAATAGACACGTAAAAAGTAAATAAACGAATAAATAAAGTTTTGTCGCATCTTTTAAAGAATGTAACTGTTACATTTCTTCCTTAGAAAAATTCCTCAATCGTTTTCAAAAAATAAATAAATAAATAAAATAAAATGAAAGTACGAAGAACATCAAAACACATTTTATCAAAGAAAGAAAAAAAACCTCGTTCATTAATAAAATGTCTCGAATTTCATTTTTAATCCGTTCAGTTGTTAAATATAAATAAACAAAAAAATGCCCTCGTGAATGAAAATCGTCTGCTAAAAAAAAGTAATAATAATAACAACAAATAAAATAAAACAAATAAATAAATAAACAAAAAATCGTCTGTACAGTCAGTCTTTTTTTTTTTTTTTTTGAGCCTGCATTTCCTCCATGTTTGCGGAGTCGGAGTCGGAATCAGATTCCTCACAGAAGATTATTCAGAAAAGTACTTTACATAAATTATTTATCAAAACCATTTTCTTACAATAGTCCGAGAGCCAGTAACAGATATATATGACCAAGTTCCTCTCAAGTGATAATTAGTAAAACGCAACAGAAAATCGAACTATGAAGCCTCGTGAATGTCAGCTGAGGCTCGGTGGGGGGGATAAGCAGTTGGAACCTCCCACGCTTGAAGAAAAAAAAAAAAATCACTCATTTCCTCTCGCCTAAAAATTTACCAGATGATAGCTTATATGTAACTATTGATAAATATATACGTCAGCTGGCTGTATCTCGGTGGAAAAATTGTCAGCTGATACTTTGAAGGTCGTTACGTAGAAGTTAGCTAGAAGCATTTACTGACTACACTGTTCGACAAAAAAAAAAACCTTGAAAATGCTTCTGGTATTTTGAAGGCTGATTCTTATGTAAAATGACCCCCTGAATCCGAATATGACCCCCGTTTTCCCCCATCACGTCCCAATTTTTTTTAAAACGCCCCCCCCCCTTTTTTTTTTTTTTTCATTTTTCCTTAGTTTCAGGGCTATAATATTTTTTTTGGAGGGGAAAGGAGCCTTATATTCACCAATAAATTTTTTTGGATGTCAAGAGAGACTCAAAGTTTAAAATCATGAGCACCGAGAAAAAATCGGGGAACTTGGGGGGGGGGGGCGTGGCCCCCCAAAATATTTGAAAAATCACCAAAAACGATCGTTTTATTCTAGTTTCTTTAAAAAGACCTTTAAAACATTTTTTTCGGTGCAGAACCAGAGTATAGGATCCGCTCCTATGGCTCCTGGGTCAGAAAAAATTTTCACGCTGTAAAATTTAAAAAAAAAAATAAAATAATGCTTTAAAAATCGCACTTTGCACTCGAGTTTTAAAGCAGGTCTTCAGCCAAAAAAAAAAAAACAAAATTGTTGCTGATTCTTATGTCAAATGACCCCCTATTTCCAAATATGACCTCAGTTTCCCTCCTCCACCCCCTCTTTCCAGAGAGTCCCCCCCCCCAATTCAGAGTCATTTTACTAATTCGGAGGGGAAAAGTACATTACGTAACCCGTTAACATAATTCTAAAAGGCAACAGAGGTTCAAAGTTCAAAATCATGTACATGTGTACCAAAAATATAAACTAGGGCGGTATACCTCCCCCTCCCCCCCCCAAAAAAAAGAAAAGAAAATTCAATACTCTGATTTTTCACAAAAAAAAAAAAAGGTTTAAAACGTCTCTTAGAAAAACAAGAAAAGAAGATTTGGGGGGGGGGTACACCGCCATAGTTTATATTTTTGGTATACATGTACATGATTTTGAACTTTGAACCTCTGTTGCCTTTTAGAATTATGTTAACGGGTTACGTAATGTACTTTTCCCCTCCGAATTAGTAAAATGACTCTGAATTGGGGGGGGGGACTCTCTGGAAAGAGGGGTGGAGGGAGGAAACTGAGGTCATATTTGGAAATAGGGAGTCATTTGACATAAGAATCAGCCACAATTTTGTTTTTTTTTTTTTTTGGCTGAAGACCTGCTTTAAAACTCGAGTGCAAAGTGCGATTTTTAAAGCATTATTTTATTTTTTTTTTTAAATTTTACAGCGTGAAAATTTTTTCTGACCCAGGAGCCATAGGAGCGGATCCTATACTCTGGTTCTGCACCGAAAAAAATGTTTTAAAGGTCTTTTTAAAGAAACTAGAATAAAAAGATCGTTTTTGGTGATTTTTCAAATATTTTGGCCCCCCCCCCCCCCAAGTTCCCCGATTTTTTTTCTCGGTGCTCATGATTTTAAACTTTGAGTCTCTCTTGACCTTCAAAAAAATTTATTGGTGAATATAAGGCTCCTTTCCCCTCCAAAAAAAATATTATAGCCCTGAAACTAAGGAAAAATGAAAAAAAAAAGGGGGGCGTTTAAAAAAAAATTGGGACGTGATGGGGGAAAACGGGGGTCATATTCGGATTCAGGGGTCATTTTACATAAGAATCAGCCTTCAAAATACCAGAAGCATTTTCAAGGTTTTTTTTTGTCGAACAGTGTAGTCAGTAAATGCTTCTAGCTAACTTCTACGTAACGACCTTCAAAGTATCAGCTGACAATTTTTCCACCGAGATACAGCCAGCTGACGTATATATTTATCAATAGTTACATATAAGCTATCATCTGGTAAATTTTTAGGCGAGAGGAAATGAGTGATTTTTTTTTTTTCTTCAAGCGTGGGAGGTTACAACTACTCATCCCCCCCACTGTGCCGCAGCTGACGGTCATAGGGCTTTATGATACTGTTGTCTGATGCGTATGGCCAATTATCTATCGAGAGGAAATAATTAACCAAATTTTCACCTGGCTCTCGGACTACAAAGTTAGTTTGAAGGAAATCTGCCTTTAAGTTCAGGATCAACATTCAACCTAAAAGTTCCCCGTAGGCTCTAATGTTTAGTTTTTTTTTTTTTTTTGAACGGTTCAACATTGAACAAAAAATGGTTCAAATCAAAATGCGAAATATGGGAATGAGCCTCTCCGAAATCTTTCGAACAAAAAAAAAAAGTTTATTCAATTCGGACGGTTCACTTAAGTTATTATGTGGGGAAAGGTTGCTTTACGGTTCAATGTTGAACGAAAAAATGTTCAAATTGAAAATTTAAATACGGTAATGAAGTATCCTTGCTGAGATCCTTCAAGCAAAAAAAAGTTTGTTTAAATTGGACTGTCCACTCAAAAGTTATTAAGGGTGACAGCTTGTTTAAATGGTTCAATGTTGAACGAAAAGTTGTCCAAATCGGAATGTAAATACGTGAATGAAGTATGCTTGATAAGATCTTTCGAGCAAAAAAAAGTTTGCTCAAATCGGACTGTTCACTTAAAAGTTAGTATCGCTGGACTGGTTGTTTGAACGGTTCAAAGTTGAACCAAAAATTGTTCAAATCGAAAAAGCAAATAAGGGAATGAGTTGTACTCGCTGAGATCTTTCCAACAAAAAAAAAGTGTGTTCAAATCGGAATGTTCATTCAAAAGTTATTAGGGGGGGGGGGGGACAGACAGACCGACCGACACACAAATTCCCCATCTCAATACCCTACTTTCAAATTTTTAATTTTTCGATATTTATTTCATTTTACTTTTTATTTTGACTTTTTTTACTTGGCGATATTTTTTGGACTTGGCGATATTTTTTAGATGCAATAAGCCACTTTTAATGCTTTTTTCGTCTTTTATTTTTAACGGGAAAGTAGGCTAAAAAATCAAACTGAAGCAGAAGTATCTTGAAGTATAAGACTGAATGTGTGTAGTTTTCCAGCAATTAGTATTGTCGTGAAACAAACTTTTCGATTATTGAAATCGCTCAGCCATAACGTTTTTTTTTTTTTTTTTTTGATAATTCTTCGATAACATTCCCAAAAACGCAATATCTATAGTTCTGAAACTAGGATTTGGTAACTACATTCCAACTTTTTTATTAAAAAAATTTCTTGGAATTCTGAGCAAAACTCATGCATAAAAATAAAATTGGACGGTACAAACATCTTGAAGAGTATAAAGCAGTAAGTAATCGCCCAAGCCAGGACTAAGGCAGAAACATGCAATACACCACCAGTCCATGGATGGAATAAACGTGTTGGTGGTGTATTGCATCTTGAAGAGTAAATGTGAATGATGTAAATATAGTTTTCCCGCCATGTTAGTATTGCTGTGAAATACACTTTTCGATGATTAAAATCAGTCATCAGTAACGACTTTTTTTTTAATTCTTCAGTAACTTTCGCATAAACACAATATCACAGAGAACAAACTGGGATTTGCTTTATATCCTTACTTTTTGATAAGCAAGATTTCTCAATTCTGAGCAAAAAATACGCATAAAAACGAAACTGAAAGGAAGAAGCATATTGAAGTGTAAGGGCCATGCTCCACATCGACGTAAAGCAGAAAAATTAGTAGTCTAAGATCCCACCGCAGTTTATCTACACTCATAGCGTACACTCATCACGTTTATATCAAATTAAAGCACATGTTTTTCTGAACGTGATGCACTAAGTCTTCGTATGTAAAAGTGCCCGAAACCTATAGGCAGCCTGGTCTAAACGGGACATATGAATGTAGTATTTCTACACTCATCGCGTACACTCATCACATATATATCAAATTAAAGCTGATTTTTTTCTGAAAGTGATGCACTAAGGCTGCCTATATAAAAGTGGCCGCAACCTGTAGGCAGCCGGATCTAAATAAATTACATAAACGAAGAATTTGACATTTATGTGACCTGCTAGGCAGGCTGCCTACAGATTGCGGCCACTTTTACATATGCAGCCTTAGTGCATCACTTTCAGAAAAAAATCAGCTTTAATTTGACATATACGTGATGAGTGTACGCGATGAGTGTAGAAATACTACATTTATGTGACGTGTTTAGGCTAGGCTGCGTAGAGGTTGCGGACACTTTTACATGGGCAGCCTTAGTGCATCACGTTCAGGGAAAAATCAGCTTTAATTTGACATATACGTGATGAGTGTACGCGATGAGTGTAGAAATACTTCATTGATGTGACCTGTTATGCCAAGCTGCCTACAGGTTGCGGCCACTTTTACATAGGCAGCCTTAGTGCATCACTTTCAGAAAAAAATCTGCTTTAATTTGATATATACGTGATGAGTGTACGCGATGAGTGTAGAAATACTACATTCATGTGACCTGTTTAGGCCAGGCTGCCTAGAGGTTGCGGCCACTTTTACATAGGCAGCCTTAGTGCATCACGTTCAGGAAAAACTCAGCTTTAATTTGATATATACGTGATGAGTGTACGCAATGAGTGTAGAAATACTGCATTCATATGTCCCATTTAGGCCAGGCTGCCTATAGGTTTCGGGCACTTTTACATACGAAGACTTAGTGCATCACGTTCAGAAAAAAATGTGCTTTAATTTGATATATACGTGATGAGTATACGCTATGAGTGTAGATAAACTGCGGTGGGATCTTAGACTATAGGCAGAAGCGTAAAATGGATTCAATAGTGTTCCTATGGAAAGTACCCGGATTTTCGGTTTCTGCCTTCAGTTTCGGTCGCGTTTTACGCTGATGTGGAGCATGGCCTTAACTGTGAAGTGAATGCTGTAAATGTAGTTTTTCCACGATGGTAGTAGTATTGCGGCGAAACAAACTTTTATATCATTAAAATCCTTCATCAGTAATGACGTTTATTATTATCGTTTAGTAATTTTTTTACAAAAATACGTTATCTACAGTTCAAAAATTAAGATTCGCAAACTGAATTCCAACCTTTTGATAGGCGTAATTTTTTAATTCTGAAAAAAAAAAAAAAATTATAAAAATGAAACTGAAAGGTAAAAGGGGCATTTCACGGTCTTTGTGACGTAGGGGTGTCCGTAACAAAACTTTTAAAAGTTAAAATTTTTCATATATATTGAAAAAGTATATGAAAATCATGCTGTTTTCATAGTTCACTTTATATTATGTTTGTAATTGCACTCAGAACATTGAAAATGCAATTTTCACTGTTACAGACTCTACATTGAATTTTTCTTTAAATCAGGCATAAACCGATTTTTAAACCAAAACTGGTACTTGAGACAGTAAAGTAAAGGCTAATAATATAGCTAACAATTTCAATCAAAAAGTACGTTCTATAAAAAATTATGGATTGTGAAAATGATGACTGTAGAGTCCGTAACAATAATTGGAATAAAAGTTTAGTTTTTAAAGAAAAATTTAATGTAGAGTCTGTATTAGTGAAAATTGCATTTTCAATGTTCTGAGTGCAATTACAAACATAATATAAAGTGAACTATGAAAACAATATGATATTCATACACTTTATAATGTACTTTTTCAATATATATAAAAATTTTAAACTTTCAAAAAGTTTTATTACGGACACTCCTATGTCACAAACACCGTGAAATGCCCCAGAAGCATATTGAAGCGTTTACTGTGAATGCTGTAAATGTAGTTTTCCCACGATGGTAGTAGCATTGCGGTGAAACAAACTTTTCAATTATTAAAATCCTTCATCAGTAATGACGTTTAATGTTATTATTATTGTTTAGTAATTTTTACAAAAATACATTATCTACTTTTCAAAAACTATGTTTTGCAAACTACATTCCAAACTTTTGATGGGCGAAATTTCTTAATTCTGAGCAAAAAACACATGCATAAAACTTGAACTGAAGGGTAGAAACATCTTGAAATGCAAAACTGGGAACATTGCAAATGCAGTTTTCCCGCCATTATAGTGTTATTGAAACACTTCTTTCTACAAGCCCAAAAGGTTTTAAAAAAATGCTGGGCTACTGGTGAGTTACACGTCAACTTACACGTCATGAACGTGTCAAAAAAAAAAAAAAAAATCATTCCAATTTAATTGAAAATATTGCTAGATATTTGGCGCGGCAAACTGAAAATACTTCCCTTTTTCACTTTGCCCAAGTTTCTCTAGATTTTTATAAGCAAAAACAAATATTCAGCTTGTTAGATGATAGAGGATCCCCCCCCCCCCCCCACCGTTTCTGGGTTAAAAGAGCTTGCTTAATGCTTTAATTTACGCGACGCACTATTTATTGCGTCAGCTGACCGATTTTCCACCCACATATAGCTAGCTGAATATTTTTTCTGGTGTTAAGTATTGTTCAAACTATAACGTACTAAATTTTAATCGAATTGGAATGACCAAAAGAAAAAAAATTTTTACACGTTTAAGCAGTCAGTTTACGTATAATCCAACACTTTCGAGTCAGCTGAATATTTTTTATCTTTCCACAGGATATAATTAACTAATAAACGAAGTTTCAGCCGAGATGGTACCACTAATTTTTTTATCTTTTTTAACGCACTTGGGAGACTGCCATCTGAAATCTACGAGGCTTCAAACAAACATCATATCTGTTATAGAAATGAAAACTAACCAGTACGAAATGACCGACCAAAATATGTTGCTGCTTCCTGGACTATTTTGCTGCCTATTCCAATTCCAGACTGATAAGTTTTAAATTACCGGTCTGCCATAAAAGTTCCAGGAGCCTAAGTACGCGTCATGACATTCAGGCCTGTTATTTCAAATTTTCCAGTAAGATGGGGAGGGGAGGGGTCAAAGCATATAAACACTTATTTCATATTATGCCGAATAATAGCAAAACCTATGCGCACATATATGCCATATATGTTCTAAAAATCAGGGGACACCTCTTTCTAAACCCCTAAATAACAAGGTTGGTGACACCCCTCCCTAGAGCATATCTTTGTTCTGAACCAGGGACTCCCGATGGGAGGTCACTGACCTTCCAGATTGTTTTCCTACTTGTCATTTTTTTCCTTTTGATACCCTTTTTAGTACACGCGTGCGAGTTTGTATTTTATTATTCAGTAAAATTTGATGTTGAGATCCACCCCCCCCCCAACAAAATTTTAAGTTTAGGATGTCCCTGATCAGAGCATTCGCTTATTTCTTGAACTCATATTTTTAATCGTATACGAAACACAAAATGTAATGCGAATAGTGCAGCATTTTTTGTCTTACTTAGCGTAGATTTTCTGAGTACTTTTGAACGATTGCGAGATTTATTAAAATTTTATGAATTACTGAAATTCTAACAGATAAACCAAAAAAACTAACCAACACATTTTATCAGATTGGATTTCTTTCATTGTTCTTGAAAATAAAAATTTTTATAAAACAAGAGTTAAAAAAAAATAATTTTTGTCTGACTGGTGTGAATTCTGTTATATTTTATGAAAATGTGTGTGTGTGTGTATATATAACATTAAAAAAACTTACTTAAGCAAAAAAAAAATTTAAACTCTAAAAATAGTTTTAGCAGTTATCGGTAGCTTACAATATTTCCCAGCAGATGGCGCAGAGTAACATTCGGGATTTTAGATTTCATATCGGCTTAAACTTTTAAACTCCGAGGTCATGCGTTTTGAAAGTAATTTTTATTTATTCTTTTTTTAGAGTTGAATGTCTGTCTAAATGATGATAAATGTTTTATGCACTCCTCCCCTCCCACACATTTATTTTTAATAATAATATCGATGGAAATAATTGTAATCGATGAGTTAAAAAACCATCTGAAAACTGTCACTTCAAATGTTGGTACAACGGACAATGGTACACGTCAGTTTTAATTGTTTTCAAGCATGCTATTTGAATTTTCTGCCGCTAAAGTGGTGACATGTATTTTTAAGACTTTACTTACTTTATCTAACAATGTACTTAGTACGTGAACATGAAGTATATACATTCTCCTAAAGTATTTTTCTTCATTAACTTGCTGTGTTTGCTTTGGTAAGTTGAACTTTTTTGCTTGATTTTGATAAACATTTTAACATCTGCTGTAATAAATGAATAAAAACTAGCTCATTTTCGTGTATTTGCTTCGCAACAGGTTTTTAACATAAAATTGCTTATCGTTTTACATAATTGATGTATTTTCCACCTTGAACCAAAGTCTTCGAACTAGTAATCAACTTTTGCAGGTGGCGCAGACATAATCGCTCTCGTAAAAACTGAAGTTAATATAGTTTATTTTAATTTGGTTTTACTCTGAGAAATATCTAATGAAGATTTGAACTGCTTTCTAAGATGTTAAATATCTTGAAGTTCCTTGGAAATTTCAATTTCTAGTCTAATAAAGACTAAGTTTACTACTGCTCATGCATTTCCAAAATAAAATACTTATTTAGCTTTTATCTGAAAACTTTATCAATATATATTAATTGATAATTGATTATTTGTGCTATTAAAGCTATACTTATCAAAGATTGTTAAAAAGTAATATTTTAGAAGTACAAATGTGTAGTTCGCTTTAATGTTGGATTATAATGGTCTTAGTATTAGTACTAAGGTAGTATTTTTGTACTTATTGTTGTTATGTATTCGCTATTTTCTTACTAATATTTGCAAAGAGCTAATTGATAAAAATTAAGCTTTATTCTTTTCCGTATTGTTAACTATCTTTGCTTTACTTTACATCCAATTACACTAATTAGATGTTCTGGACAAGAGCAAAACTATTGAAAGAATTACTTTGTTGATGTGTCAAGTCCCAGCTCAAGTCCTTTTGGGGTTATATGCAATAGTTTACGAAACTTTTGTATAGAGGAACCGCTGCCAGGGCCGATGTTAGAAATAAGAGTTTTAATCTAAGCATCATGAATAATTTTTTAATGTACCTAGAATAATTTTTTAAGCTTCAATATGAACAACCTAGGTGCCATATTTAATAAGTACACTCGAGTCTCGATAATTTAAGGCCTTATAACCAGGGCTGCGGAGTCGGAGTCAGACTGATTTTGGACCAAAGGAGTCGGAGTCGCTGAAAAACATGTCGACTCCGACTCCGACTCCGACCACCTCCGATTTGGATGAAAATTTATGGAGGTGAAAACATATCTTTGAAACAAGCAGATACAAATTTTCAGCGTCCAATATCCAAATCCTTAGCATCTAGGATCATTACAAAGTGCTTCAAATGGCGGGTCTTTGCAGCAAAAATGCAATGTGTTAAAATAAAGTCTGGCCATTTAACAAGAAAAGGATTAGTTTTGTACAGAGTCAAATGACAAGAGCGGCACTTGTTTTTTGCTCTGCGGAAAATGGACTTTTTGGGAGGTCATAGTGACCTACGAGAATTGAGGTGAATGTGGTGAAATTACCTGCGAGAATTCTTGAGAAAATTGAACTTTTTGAGAGGTCACAATGACCTCTCATGACCTCCGACTGGGATACCCCAGCTTGCTATCCGCACCCCTAAAGTGAGTCCTGGCTACGACCATGAATAAAAATGAAACTTTTAAAAATGGACTTAATATTTCAACCTTTGTTTAGGGTTTTTCCCTCTTCATATTTGGGTAAAAAAAATAATTAAAAAAGAAGCAGGAGTCGGGAGTCGGAGTCGGAGTCGAAAGTTTTAAAATGTCGGAGTCGGAGTCGACCATTTTTCCTCCGACTCCGCAGCCCTGCTTATAACTCGAATATTCCTTTATCTCGAAGTTTTCATTGGATTTTAAACTCCTGAGAAGGTTGTGGGAACTTCCTACAACTTGAACTGCCAATAACTCGAAGCTTTTAGCCGGTCCCTTGGAACTTTGAGTTATCAAGACTCGACTGTATGTAAATGTATCCAAATATATTTTTTAAATTTATTGAATATAAATGCTATACTCTACAAATATCATACAGTACACTCTCGATTATCAGCAGAATTGGGTGGCACGGGTATTGCGGATAGTCGGGGGAAAAAAAACATAAAATAAAGAGTAAGATAAAAAATGTCTTTTGTTTAAAAATAATTCCATTACACTTAAAACGTGATATGTACAAATACAAACAGTGACGACAGGTACAGCATAAAAATGTATTTGTATTTGAGGTTCTCCAGCATATAAAGTCGATAAAAACTGGTACTTATGATAAAGCCCTAGTAAAATAATTTATTGGATGAAGTACACTGTACTCTTGGGTAACAAATGTCAAGAAAAAACATAATTTAAATTTTTGTTTTTTCGAAAAAGAAATCTGTTAATTGTATTTTTCTTTCCAGAGACCCTCGCGGATAATCCGCTCGCGGATATTCGAGAGTTTACTGTATTTGAAAAATGTCTGTAAGATTTTCATAAGAAAATGTTTTTTAAAGACCAAATTAAATGCATTTTAAAATAACATTTACAAATTTATCCTTTCGCTCAATCATGGATCCTTGCCATGATGAGTCGGGAATGAAAATCTTAAGATGCAATAGAAAACTGAAGGGGTTAAATTTGGCTCCTAGGGTTGGAAATCTGGGTGTCAAATCAAAATTTTAAGTTGCCCTGTGCCCTCGCACAGTTTGCACATGTCTATCGCAAACCCCTTTGAAATATTTCAATACTGTTCTAAAAAAGTCTTTTCATGATAAATTTCCCCCCTGAAAATTTTTTTTTTTTTTCATTTTTCTCAATTTTATTTAAAAAGTGAAATTATTATTATTAAAGAATTGTACTCAGTGCTTTATCTTCAGTATTTATTTATTTTTATTGTTTTTACTAACATCTTTTCTTACAAAATAATAACAGCTTTTCCCTGTAGATTTTGAAAACTTGATGCTAACAAAACATCCAAATTCTTTGAATTTGATAGTATGAAACTTTTATTTAACTTGTCTTAAAGGTGTCAAAAATGTTCTTTAAGGAGGTGTGTACATTCAAATGCTCATACATGAATATGTGCATCTATTCTTTTGAGTTATTAAAAGTTTTTCTAATATTTAACAGGAGTAACATAATATATTTGTCGAATTTGTCTGCTGCATTGTATAGATAAGTCATCTTTTACATTTGCTAAGCTAATGTGCATAAAGTAGTACCTTCCCATTAAAATAAACTCACAAAAAACAATCGTATATGAATGAAATCAAATTTGATTGATTGTATAGATTTCACTAGAAATGTGTTTAGTAAAACCCTGAGAGTTTTAAAGGAGGGAGGAGTGTTTTTTTAAAACCAAGGTCCTTATTACTTAAACACGTCTAATTTTATAACTATACATACATAATAATTAATTTCCTTTCATAAACTAACACATTTCATATATTCAAGTAGTTTTTAGTCAAAATATTATACATGCATTTAATTAAATTGTGAATGAGTAATAAAGTTACTTTTGAGCTGGTGATGAGCAATTATCTCCAGAAAAATATTTTAAGGAGAAAGTAAAAGTCTAACTGTTTGTTGTGCGAAAGCATGTATAAAGTAATGAAAGTTGCATTTGTTACATTTTGTTGCATTTCATTCATTTGTCTCCTAGCTAAGGGTAAAGAGCATCAAAAGTTCAAAAGTGAGAAAAATTTGATTCTCATATCGGATGCAAATAAAATAATTTAGTAAAGTAAAAAAGCAATAAGAATTTTCATCTTAACGTTTCTATTTGATGAATAGTATTAGTAATTATCAGTATAATTATCGACAATTCGAAAAAGAAAAAAAAAATCCAGAAGTGGGAACATAAAGGCATAATTAAAAATATTTTATCTCCGGTATTTTGGAACATGAAAATACCAGAATCGATCATGAAAATACCGGAAATCCGGTAAAATACCGGAACACAATCACTCCTGCACAGCAATAAAATGAATCTGATGCATTTAAAGTTGCTGCAGGGCACAATAGATTTTTTGGAGTTAATTTCGGATAGAAAATAAATTTACTCCCGTTAATACTATCTGTTGTAATAATTTTGGTAAAAACATTTCCTCGGGTACTTGCCATTTAAACTTTCAAACTTTAACACTTAAACGAAATTAAAATAAATGCATTTAAAACAATACTTTTGAACATGTAAAACCACACGACTCGGAGAAACCCTAATTTGTAATAATATGAGCATCTTTCCTAATCTCGATCCATATAAATAGCATTTACGGGAGCATATGTACAATGACGCATGTTACCAATGATAAACAGTCACTGGAAAATATTCGTCATCTAATGAACGATCATATTTGAAGAAAAAAATCAACAACGGCAACAATAATAAAAATAAGAGGAAAAATAAATTTAAAACTAAAACTTTAAAATTTCTGAAATTGAAGCTTTAAATTTCATTTGCTAGAATTACGCTTTCTTGACATTAATTTTCTCCTCAAGCTCTGATGCTTCTGTACCCTTGGAAAACATTTCGATGATGTGTGCTTAGTCATAAAAAATGAGAGGAATCATTACCGGATAATTGGACAGTTCGGTCAATTAGTATCCAGATAAGCGGCACCCTACTTTGATTTAAAACTAATTCAATGTACAATATATTTACACATTCTTAAACCATTAATGCATTTATGGGGGAGATAATTCACTTCCCCCAAATTTTTTTTTTAAAAAATTTTAAAAAATTTGGGGCCAAAAAAAAAAACTTTTTGGGGGGTTTATTTTTCAAAAAAAGTTCTAAATGGCGTTTTTAAAAAAAAAAAAAAAAAAAAAAAAAAACCCAAAAGTTTTAAGGGGAAAAAAAAATTTAAAAATTTTAAAAAAAACCAAAAATTTTTAATTTTTGGCCAAAAATCGCTTAAAAAATTTTTAAGGATTTTTGGGGCTTTCAAAAAAATTGATTTTTTAAACTTTTTCCCCAAAATTTTTTCCGGGGTTTTCCATGATTTTAAAATTTAAAAATCGTTTTTTTTCCCCATGTTTTTTTAACCCCCTTGCCCCCTTATTTATTTCGGAATTTAACATAAAATTTTCCCCAAATTTTTTAATTTTCTTTTCCCATTTTGGGAGCGAAATTTTGAAATTTTAAATTTAAAAATAAAAAGGCCCATTGTTTTTAAATTTTGTTTTTCCCCCTTTTTGGGGAAATTTTTGGCAAAAAAGGGAAATTTTTAAAAAAATTGTGTAAAAAAGGTAATTTTTTTAAGAGAAAATTGGTTTTCCTTAGTTTAAAATTTGATTAGATTTGGTTAAAATTCAACCCCCCCTTTAAATATTTTCCTTGAAAAATGCAAACCAATTTGTTTTAAAGTTTCATTTATAAATGGGATTTTAAATTTAAGGTTTTCCAAAAAGTTGGGGGAAAAAAATTCAAAAAAAAAAAAAAAAAAATTTAAAAGGGTTTTTTTAATTTTGGCTAAAACCCCCCCCCCCCAACATAAAAAGGGGGCCCGGAAATGCTATTTTTCCCTTTTTTTAAAAAAACATGGTTTTCCAAAAATTTTTTAAAACCCCGGGGGAACACCCCAAATTTGCAACCACAAATTTGTGGGAATTTGGTCAAAAAAAATTCCGGGAATTATTTTTGGTTTTCCAAACCCAGTTGGCAAAAATTTTAAAACTTTTTAAACTTAAGTTCTTGAAACCCCTTTAAAATTTTTTAATGGTTTAAATTTTGGGAAAATTCAGGGGGTTTTCAAAAAAAAAAATTTTTTATTTTTTGGAAAAAAATTCCAAAATTTTTGCCCAAATTTGGTTTTAATTTTTTTTTTTTGGTTAAATACTTTTAAAAAAAAGGAAAAATTGCTTACAAAAAAATAAAATTTTCTTTAATAAATGTCTTTTTTTGTCTTTTTTAAAAGGAAAGGGAAACAACCAACGGAAAAAAAATTTTAAACGATTGCCCCTAAAAATTTTTTAATTTCTGGTTTTTAATTTTATTTTTTTAAATTTTTAAATTTAAAGAACTCTTTTTTTTTCCCCTTTTTTTTGGGGGGGGAAAAATTTCCCCCCCCCAAAACTTAATTACTTTGGGTTTTTTTTTTTGAAAAAAAAATTTTAGCCCTTTTTCCCATTTCCGAAAAAAAAAAAAAATAAAAATAATTTTAAAAAGGAATTTCCAGAAAAAAAAGGCCCTTTTCCTTAAATTGCCCCTTTTCCCTTTATTTTTTGGTTAAATTCGATTTCCTTAAATTTTTCAATTTTTAAATTCCCCGTTTCCCCAAACCGGGGCCCTAATATTTTTTCAATTTAAAAAAAAATTTTTAAATGGTTAAAAAGGTTTTAAGGATTTTAAACTAAAAAAAAAAATTTTCGAAAGAACCCCCCTAACCCCCTTTTTTTAAAACCCTTTTAAAAAAAAAAATATTAAAAATTTCCCAAAAATTATTTTTTCTTTCCTTTTATTTACAAAAAAGGGAAGTTTGGTTGGGCAAAGTAAATTTTTAAATTTTTAGTTTGGGCCCAATTTAAACCATTGAAAATTTTCGGAAACTAATTTCAGGGGACCAAAGCGCCCCCCCGAAAAAAAAAAAAAAAACCCCCCAAAAAGTTTTCCTCCCCTTAAAAAATTTAAAAAAAACTTTTGCAACCCAAATTTTAAAATTTTCTCCCCCATTTTAATTCTTTTTTTTAAATTCCACCCCCTTAGGAAAAATTTTTAAAGCTTTAAAATGGCCCTTGGGGGGGGAAAAAGTTAAAAATTCGTTTTTTTCCGCCCCTTTTTGGGTTTTTTAAAGGGGTAAAAAACCCAATCGGTTTAAGGTTAAAAACCCCACATTTTTTTTTTTAAACCCAAGGTTTTTTTAACCCCCCCGGATCCCTTTTGCTTTTAATTCTTCCTATCTTTTCCCCCTTTTTTGTGTTGGATTTTTTTAAATTTCTTGATCCCCCCAAATTTAGGATTTTTCCCCAAAAATTTTTCCCCTTTTTGCCCCCCTTTTTAAATTTAAAAATTGGGTTTTTTTACTCCAATTTGAAACCAGTTTTTTTTTCGGGGCCACAAAAAAATTTTAATGATTTTAAAACGTTGCTTTTTTTTTTAAACAAAAAAATAGAAATTATTTTTTTAAAAGGGCCCTTTTTTAAATCCCGGCATCCAGCCCGAAAGGGGGCCGTTTTTTTCAAAGTAATTTAAATTTTGAGTTTTAAAAAATTTTTTAATAAATTTCAGTGAAATCCCTTATTTGAAAATTTAAATTGGGCCCAAAATAATTGTTGGGGCATTTAATTAAAGGGGCTTTTAAAAAATTTTTAAAAGAATTAAATAGGATTTTCCCTTTCCCCTTTCAAAAAAGGGGAAAAAGGAAATTTAAAAATGAATTTCAATTTACAAAAAAATCTTGGGGGTTGGGGTTTTTTTAATTTTTTTTAAAACAAGTAAAAAGAAAAGTTTTTCCCCAAATTGTTTAAAAAACGAAAAATTTTGAACTTTTTGTAAGCCAAAGGGGCCCCCAGAAAAAATTTTAAAAAAAAAAAAAATTAAATTTTTTGGGGAAGAGAAAAAAACAAAAAAAATAAATTAAGAAAAAACATGTGTATTTTAAAAAAATGTTTAAAAAAATTTCCCCCCAAAATTTCTCCCCTTAAAATTTGGGGGTTTTCCCCCAATTTGTTCCCAAATTTTCCAAAAGGTATGAATTCTTTTTTTTTCCCCCCAAGGGGGGTTTTTAACATTCCAACCCCAAAATTTTTTTTTCCCCCCGGGGAAAAACAAAAACTTTAAAAAACTTTAAAATTTTTGATTTTTTTCCCCTTTTCCCAACCCATTTTTTTAAACAAAACGGGGGGTTTTTTAAAAATTTTTTTGGGAATTTTAAATTTAAGGGGAAATTTGGGGGAAAGGGAATTTTCCGAAAATCTTTTTTTTAAACGGTTTGGAAATTAATAAAACGTTTTGGGCTTAAATAATTTCGGTTCCCCCACGAAAAAGGCCAAAAATTTTCCCGGATGCATCAAACGGGGTTGGAAAAAATTAAAATATTTTTGGGTAAGGGAATTAAAATAAATTTTTTTTAATTAAAGGGGGTAGTTTTAAATTTTACATTTCCCCTTTTTTAACTTTTTTTAAATGGTTGCGGGTAATCTATTGGGGAAAAAGTTTTTTTTCCTACCTTTTTTTCTTTTTTAAAAAAATAATAAATAAATAAGTTTCCCCGTTTAGGTTAAAATAAAGGAATTCCCCGAAATTTTTTTTAGGATTGGTGTTTTTAAAAATCCCCTTTTCAAATTTTTCCCTTTTAAAAATGTTTTTCCCCCCAAAAAATTTAAAAAAAAAAAAAAAAAAAAATGAAAAAAACGGGTTTTTTTTTTTAATTTTTTTTCACCAAAAAAAGGTTTTTAAAAAACCTTTTTTTTTTAAAATTTTTGCAATTTTTTTAAAAAAAAAATTATTAAAGGTTGAAAAGGTTGAAAAAACTTAACTTTCAAAAATTTAAAACATGGTAGTTAATTAAAAATTTAAATTTTTAAAAATTCATTACTCTAAATACAAAAGCGTTTCCAATTGAAAAATTTCCTTCCCCAAAATATAAAAATTTTCCCCCCCTTTTTTTAAATTCGACAGTTTTTTTCCTTTTAAAAAATTTTTTTTTTTTTATTTTAAAGAAAAAAAAAGTTTTTTAAAAATTTTAAAACTATTTTTTTTGTATGCGCTTATTAACTACTTATTTTTAAAAACTGGCGTTTAATTAAAACTTCAAAAATTGATTCTCAGGTTTCGCTTTTGAACCGGCTTTTTACCATGGGGTCAAAGGAAGCGGTGTTTGCTTTCTTAACGGGATGGTCAACAACTTAGCTTTCGCTTCGTGCATAAATAAGCTCATGGTTGAGTGAACTTCAAAAACCGAAATGTAAAAAGTGAATAGTGTTCTTCCGCTCTAATAAATTTTTTGGGTTTTTTAATTTTCCCGGGGATTTTTTTTTTTTACAACTTCTTTTAAAGGCTTTTTTTAGTAAACAGTCACATTTTTTCCGTCACGTTTTTGTCCCTTTCCAGAGTTGATTCTGAAGCGGGGAGGAATTTGGGATGCTATTTTGGGTCACTGGGGCCCTTGATTGTTTGCTATAACAATCTGAAAAAAACCCTTTAGAAAATTTCTTTTTTGTAATACATTTAATTGTTGAATGAAATTTCAAAACATTAGACAGGGGGAGTGGGCAGAGGCAAAATCCAGAAATTTTGTCAAGGGGGGGGGGGGGTTAAAATTTTAAAGTGCGCTAGCATTTTCAGTTAAATTTGGAAGGAAAAGAAGAAAGCAAAATTAAAAAACCTTTTAAAAATTTTCAATATTGCACAAAGCTAATATTTTTAAATTTTTTTTTTTCAGGAGAAATATAAATTTAAAAATTTGGGTTACTTTCGACCCAATATTGGAATTATAAAATTCTCAACTGAAAGTTTTAAAAAAATTTTAAATTCGTAGTTAATGCAGGTTTAAAATTTTGTTTCAATTAGAAAAAATTTGGTAATGGTTTGGTTATTTTACCCCATAAAATGTGTTTCTCACACAGGGGGGTCGGCGGGAATCTTTTTTTCACCTCCTAAATCCGCCCTTGCGGGGGGGGGGGGGGGTGGTTTTGGGAAAATTTTTAAATCTTTTTTTCCTTTTTTTAATTGCCCGCTGCAAACATCTCTTTCAAAAATGCCATCGCGTTTTTGGAGAAAGAAAAAAACATCTGGTTTTCCCTTAAAATTTGGGAAAACAAACATTGTCTTTTTGTGAACCCAAGGGTCGTTGCGAAAACAAATTTGCATTACATTACGGTAATAATAGCGAAAATATTTTTTTTTTTTTTGTTTCAAATGGGGTTCGCCCATTTTTTTTCTATTGCGTCAACTATTTAAAGTAATTTTTCGTGTTTATTTGCATGCTTTCAAAAAACCAGCTTGCCCAAAGTCCCAAAATAAAAAAGTCATTTCATTTGCTTAAATAAAAGCAAAAAATAAAGAAATCCTGTATTTTTTTGAGGGACACATGGGGTCGTATCATCGGAAATCGGATCCCCTAAATCGGAGGAGGGGAAATTTTAAAAGCATACCCCCTCGCGCCAATTTGTGTTTTAAAATTTTTTTTTGGGAGAAACAGAGAACATTGAGAAATAACAAAAAAAAAACCCGGGGCAAGAAAAAAATTTGCGAAAAACCTCTGTGGGAAATACAAAAGGCCGGCCCATCTCGTCTAGTGGTAAAACCAGGGGTTTGTTCCCTTTTCGGGCATGGATGTACTTTCACTCTCCCCTGCCCCTTGTCCATTCTGTGTAAAATGGATACCCCCCCTTTTAAACAGGTCCTATAAAAGGGTTTGTTAAACTGAAACGGACTTTCCCTTTAATGGTGAAGGGACTCCCTTTAAATGGGACATATTTATCTACCCCTGCTCCAAAAAAAATTAGGGGGGGCACAGGGTTTTTTTAAAAAAATTTAAACGCAAAGATGTATCCCAATAAGAAACATAAAATGAATTTTTAAAAATTTTTAAACCCTCCCATAAAAGGGTTTTAAAATTAATTTTTTTAAACAAATTAAATTTAATGGGGCCCAAAACACCAAAAAAAGGAGATAAGTGGGGAAAAAGGGGGAAATGTTGCAAAAGCGCCCGTTTTCTGCCGAAACTGTTAAATTTCATACCCGCAGTATTTTTTTTATTTAATTTTATTTTTTTTATTTTTTGAAAAAAAGGTTACTTGAAAGGGTTCTAAACACGTTTTTACCGGAATCCTTTCCATGGCATTTTAAAAGGGCGGGTTGGAACCCGGGGAAAAAACAAAACGTTTGTCCGGATGATTCGGAGCCCGCCCAAAATTTGTTGAAAGGCTGTGGAATCGTTTCCCAAAAGAAACAGGAAATTTTTGACAACGCCGAGCTTTGTATGGATCTGTTTTTGTAACCTTGTAAATTTGTTTTTCAAGCGCATCGTTGTTTTTTTTTAGATTCTTGTAACTAGTATTTAAACACCGGACAAATCCATTTTGCTACAATGAGAGAGATAACTGAGCTCGCTCACGAAACCCCATTAATCAAATTACAGAAACGCCCTATTCTGTTATTTAGCTGGATTTAACCTTGCAGTACAACACATAATCAAGGCATTATTTTTCTTTTTCTTCATCTGTAACATTGGTAAGTTGTTGGATCGAAAAAAAAAAAAAAAATACCGTGCTTTTTTCTGCAACTTTGTGTGCGAAAAAATACTTCTCAAAATTCTTAAATTATTTTCCAAATTCGGGACTGCAGTCGGGGGCGCCCCGATGCGAGGTCACTGTGTGTGATCTCCTAAAAAAAAAACAAAAAAAACAAAAAAAAAAAAAAAAATCACTTGACAGCAGTAATTCAAAGATTCGATTTTTTAACCGTTTTTTTTTTTTGTTTCGAAAAAGGGCAAAACATTTATTTTTCGCCCATTGAAGAAAAAATGAAATGATACTTTACTTTCGTAGTGAATGAAGAAGTGTTCAGGAAATGACAACAAAAAAGCACCTTCAAGAAACATTCATGCTAAACTATAATGATAAAATAAACATTTTCTTTTCCAGTTTTAATGCAACAGTACCACTCTGGTTTAAAATCCTCATATGTTCTTGGAAATGTGGATCAAAATTAACCGGTGAAAAAAAGTCAATCAAAAGCGACAAAACCCGTAGCAGGGTCGAATTTACGTTCTTTTCGATCCTAGCATAACGCTCTATCCAACCATTCCACTCCATTAAGCTTGTGAATGCTATTCATTGGAGTAATTTGATAATAAACGCAAAAAAAAAAAGTTTTTTTGACGTGCAAAAAAATAAATAACAATAATAAATAAAATTTTTAAATAAAGAAAGAAAATAAAAAATAATGAAATTTTTAGACAGTGGTTCTATTTTTTTTTTTTTTTTTGTCAATAGCCGGTGCGACGATAAGCTTTGAAATGAGGGGTCAATCATGGAATTTGATGAAGAAACAAGAAAGTTCTAGTGTGGTAACAGATTTTCCATAACAATATGTTTGTATAACATAACATGACATGTGATGAGGTGCTGGGTGTGAGATGAAGTGTGACACTTTGTGACAAAGTAGGGGAAGGGGTCAAAATATGATGAAAAAAAGTGTGACATCATTTTTATACAGCTTTTAACTATAAAATAATGTTAACTAGCTGACCCGGCGAACTCTGTTCCGCCTTAAAGGCAATAAATAAGAAAATTTTTGAATTTATTAAGTTTTTTATTATTAGAAAATACAAAAAAAAATTAAGTACCTACATTAATCATTCATTATTGTTTCTGTATTTTAGTACATAGGTTGCTCTTCACTAAAGTACCTTGTGTTGCACAACATTGTTTGTTTAATTATCAGGCGCAAAAAGAAACAACAAAGATGGTCTTCCGACCCGTAAACATGCCACATATAATTGACCATGGGAGAAACGGTGACATTCTAGATTCAAAACCACAAACTTTTAAGGATTGGCCTTGTGATTTGTTAAAGGTCATGACAAATGCAAGACGGATCGGAGATTGAAGTCTTTTAAATTCAAATGGCATATCGGTTGGGATTATCGGGATCCTAGGAATGAGCAATCGTTTCTGACAGCTTATCACATATAAATGTCAAGGGAAGTAACGTGTTTGTTTATAATTTATTTCACGAAAAAGTCAAATAACACTCAACGCCCCGCTAACTTACAACCTGTTTACTGCGCACCGGTAGCTGCCAGAACGTGTGCTTTATGTCGCTCAGCCATGGAGGTGTCAAAAAAGGCGTAGTAAAAAGGCTTAGTCAATAAGACAGTTTTTCTATTTATGTAACTGACACACATAAATTATAGCCTATGTCCGTCTCCTGGCTCTAAGCTACCTACCCACCAATTTTTAGCCATATCGGTACAGCCGTTCTTGAGTTATAAGTAGTGTAACTAACACGACTTTCTTTTATATATATAGATAGTGTCTTCTGTTTTATAGTAACAGTTTAATAAAACTGTCAGAGTATGAGAGGGGAGAAGTTTAAAATGAAAAAACTGGTTTAAAATAATCTAGAGTGTCTGCACTGGTTTGACGGAAAATGTCATTTAACTCTTTGAGGAATCATTTGTTTGAAGAGGCTTCGTAAAATTAGTAGTCGATTTTATCCTTCTGTTTGACTTGGGCAATAAATAGGGTCGTTTTATCGCTGTTTTATTGTGAGAAAGTTGAATGCCAATACCATCTTTTGTGTTGTTAGCTCATCAAATATTTTGAAGTATTTTCAGCTGTTTCGCGAAACTTCTCAGAAGTATGAATGCTGTGATAATGCGTTCTCTCATAATCAAGGGCGCTAACTCTCGGTTTGGGGTCAAAATGTCGCGGCCGAAATGTCGCGGGCCAAAATGTCGCGGCAAAAATGTCGCCGAGCCAAAATGTCGCGGGCTAAAATGTCGCGGGCCAAAATGTCGCCGGTCCAAAATGTCGCCGAGCCAAAATGTCGCGGTCTAAAATGTCGCGGGCCAAAATGTCGCCGGTCCAAAATGTCGCCGAGCCGAAATGTCGCGGGCTAAAATGTCGCGGGCCAAAATGTCGCCGGTCCAAAATATCGTCTGCCCAAAATGTCGCGGGCCAAAATGTCGCCGGGGCAGAATGTCGCCGGTCAAAAATGTCGCCGGTCAAAAATGTCGCCGGGCCAAAATGTCGCCGGTCAAAAATGTCGCCGGGCCTAAATGTCGCCAGTCAAAAATGTCGCCGGGCCAGAATGTCGCCAGTCCAAAATGTCGCCGGGCCAAAATGTCGCCGGTCAAAAATGTCGCCGGTCAAAAAGGTCGCCGGGCCAAAATGTCGCCGGTCCAAAATAACGCCGGTCCGAAAGGCCGCCGGTCCAAAATGTTTCCAGTCCAAAATATAGCCGTTCCTAAATGACACTAAGTGCATAGTACAGATTTAATGTTTCCAGCAATTCACAAATTCAATGCAGCTTAATTATGTAGCTCAATTTTACTAATAAGCTTATCACGATATGATAAATACACCTGTTTAGTAACTTTTTTTAAACGTAACAGTTTATAAAATTAGCTTAATTTATTAACAAAAATGTAACTAAATTGATTTCTTCTAACGCTTTAATTAAGTACCAAAATAATGCCATAGTTTATTCATGGCTGTACTAGGGCCCAGGGACGCTAAATTTCTTCCTTTTTAATACGCTTTTATTAGTTTCACATGTGGGTTTGTTTGTTTTTTGTTTGTAGGTATGTAACTCTGACAAGGGGACCTTACAGGTTGTCACTCACCGATTTTGATGAGTTTTATATATTATGTAGAGGGACCCACCCTAAGTATTTTAGCAAAAGGATATGCTCCAATGCGCCTTAGTTTCCGAGATATAACGACGATCCAAAGTTCAGCTCGAAGTTATTATAGAGGTACGGTTGAGCAGTGGTCACAACAGCGGCCGTAGCCCAGTGAGCAAGGTCCCCCACTTCGACCGCTGGAGGTCTGGGGATCGAGTCCCGTGACGTATTTTTTTTTTCTTTAATATCGAAAAAAATTCGATAGTTAATGGAAAATCGTTTAATTATTCATTTTTATTTTATTTATTTATTCATTTAGAAAATATTTTTTTTTTTTTTTCAATTTTTAATATTGTTAATTCACGGGACTCGATCCCCAGACCTCCAGCGGTCGGAGTGGGGGACCTTGCTCACTGGGCTACGGCCGCTGTTGTGCCCACTGCTCAACCGTACCTCTGTAACAACTTCGAGCTGAACTTTGGATCGTTATATCTCAAAAACTAAGGCGCATTGAGGAATATATTTTTGCTAAAATACTTAGGGTGGGTCCCTCTACATCTTACTACTATTATATATGCGAAAGTTTGTATGGATGGATGGATGGATGTATGGATGGATGTATGGATGGATGTATGTTTGTTCCTCTTTCACGCAAAAACTACTGAATGGATTTTGATGAAACTTTTACCATAATGTAGCATATACATCAGAATAACACATAGGCTATAATTTATAACGGTATTCAAAAAAGTTCGATCGGTAGCGTCTTTTTCATTCCAATTTAAGGTACATATTTCTCATAAATCAAAAGGCATTGACCAAACTAACTCAGTATTTAGTGTATCATCTCAACTCCCTGTCGAAAGCTAAAATTGCGGGCATCATTTCTTCTTTCCGTATTTAATGTCCAAGGCTTTTCTCAAGTCAAATCATGAAGGTTTTTTTTCCAGCTTCATGGGGAATATCCAGGCTTTTACCATGATTTGTATTTAAAACGTTTTGTAGTCTTAGTTGTGTAAGTAGAATATTTATCCTTAAGCAATGTGTTTTTTAATGTGCATTGCTGCGTGAAAATATTATTTTTTTAGAATAAATTGTATTCCTTTGTTAGTAAATTGTTGACTGTATCAATTATTTTCACAAATTTCGTGAATTTGTCGGTCCTGCTTAATCGTCTAACGGATAAACGAATAAAATATCCTGGAACTAGATATTTCCCATGCCATAGACGCAATGCTAAAGATTCCGCTTAATCGAATTCTCCGCTTAATCAAATAATATTTCTTGGAACCGACAGTATTCGTTTGAGCGGGGCCGACAGTATGTGTTTTAGTGTTTTAGAGTATCGGTAATGTAATCGCTTGAAGAGATTGGCAACTAATAAATGGATTAGGTTCAGTATTTTCCACTTTAATGGAACTTTAAATACAATTTTACAGTATTTTTAAAAATTTGTTGGCGTTGATTGGGCGGTACTTACAATTGGTCACTTAGAATACAATCGAACAGGTATCTTGCCGAATTTGTTGCAAAAATATTATAATAACTAAGATTATGGGTAATGTTTTCCACTGACGCCAGTTCTGGCGCCAAAGACTATGTAATAATACTTTACTTCTTACGATATAACTAAAATAAAACGATTGTTGTCTGATATTTGTAGACTGCGCCAAAATCTTAATCATCGAAATAATACTCCCACAGTTGAAGAAAAGTTGTTTTTTTTTTTTTTTTTGGCCGATTCCGTACGTTGTCATTAAAAAACTTTTGAAACTTACGTCAAAGCAGAAAGTAATCCGCATACGAAATTAATCAGACCCCAAAACTAAAATTACCATTAATTTGTGTTTTTCGCACAAATAATTGTCAAATGCTCCCTACTAATTTCGAAATCACTTAGGACAAAAACTTTTAGCGTCATTTCATGGTCAGCAATATTTTCTTAGCATTAAATGACAATTTTTCTTTGACAAAAATTACTGGCTTAATAATACCTAAGAATATTTGCATAAAGTAGGGAGGGGAGAAAAATTATCCTAGGTATCCCAAAACAGTTACCGCAAATTTAGCGACATTTTAAATCGTCAAAGCGGTACGTTTTGAGTTCTTTTAGTTTGGGGAAAAAAAGCGATTATAAATTGTTTCTCAATATTTTTACTGGCCCAGGCAAC
>JAXGGA010015895.1:0-27966 GCA_038373865.1 Uloborus plumipes
ACGGAGGTTTCGAGATAGAGAGGTTGTGATAAAATTTACAAAAATAAGCAATTGGAACAAAGTCAAATACTTAATAGAGTCGACGCTCGTTATAACGACCACTCGTTATAAAGACTATCCAATACAACGACTGGAGGGAAAAACCCAACTTCATCCCAATATACTCTATTTTCTACCTGTCACAGCGACCACTTGTTACAAAGACCTTTTTCTGGGGGACGGAGATGGTCGTTATATCGAGCGTCGACTGTAGCTTGTTTAGCATTGATATTGTTGAATATTTCACTGTACGACATGTTGCGAGTCCACGTATTACTAATAGTGATGACTATCGGTATAGCAAGTGGATGCATATCTCTAACCTAATTGACTCTCTTTCTGCACGTCTCGCAGCAGTCCGTTCTGAGAAAGGTGGTTATTCTGGATTTTGACAGGTGGTCGCATTAATGTGCCTGGACTGTGTATATCGGTAGCAAGTAAATATATACCTCTAAGTACGAACATAGTCTGAATGATTGTGCAGAAGATGATTTTTGTCTCCAAGTTATACCGTTTATAAAGGTGGCTGGAGATAAAATTCAAAAATGAGAACCGTCAAAATTCGAGGTATAGAGGTTTCCGGGAAAAATCATTCGAGATAAACATGAGAAAAAACATTAAATGTATGCTGTAAGAGCAGGGAAATTGAAAAATTTCGACATAGAGAGGCTTTCGAGGTAGGCTGATTCGACCGTATGTGTATCGACCGTTTGATCGCGGTCGTTTAAAAACCGCTTTCTTATATTCCCGGGCATAACACGTGTCTGCTCAGAGCCGGACGACGCGTGACCGGACGCGTCCGGGAATAGCACTCATTACCGGATTTGCGAGGCGACGTGACGTCACGCTCCGGCTGTTGCCACGGCAAACTAATAATGAGATTGAAATGAAATGCGCGCCTCAATTTTCGGAGATCGTTTGTGCACCCTGTTATTGTCGAAGGTTGTGATTAGAGTTACCTGATATGAATAGGTCCGACTCGACTCGGACTCGAAGAATGACGGGAGAAGATTTTTTTAATCCATTAATGCCTGACATTTTTATACTGGTTGCAAATAGTGTTTAATGGACAGGAAAAAATAATTTTAAAAATATCACGCAAAAAATGATTTTATTAAAAAAAGGAAAATCGTCTTTAAAAAGGGATGCTAGCAGGGTTGTCATTTCGTCCACTTTTTTGTAAAAAGTCCCGGACGCCGGAAGAAATGGACGAAATGGACAAAATTGGACGAATTGGACAAAATGGAAGAAATAAAAGAAAAAACACATTTTTTTTATACGTTTGATGTATAAAAATGTTATGATGTACAATTAGTATCTCTCTTGCATTACCTATTTTTCAAAATAGAATGATGGTATCATACAAAAAAAAATGGCAACTAACCCAATGATTTTTAACTAATTTTATTTGAAAGAAATAAAATTTAACATAGTGAAAAAACTATTGAGTGTAATTACATTATTGTAGAGTGGACAAATAGAAAAAGAAGTTTTTCTTTAATATATATTTTTAAAAAGAAATTAAAGAGTATTCTATTGCCTTAGATATTTATTAACACAATACAATCCCTTAAAAAGTAAACTTTATATGATATTTTCTCATAAATTCTATATTTAAATTTTGTTTGAATTAAATGCACATATAAATGTATATCATTTGTATTTGAAAATACATTAGATGCTACAAGAAATATTGGTTTAATTTTGATTCATTTGGTCATTTTACGTTGTATTTTTTGAGGATTTAATGAATGTTGCCCCATTGTAAAATATTTATGTTCACATCATTGTTTTATGGATACATTAATGTTATTATAGGAACATATTTCATTTCATGGCAAAATTTTCTTTCTCAAATCTTTAAAAATTTTTATTTCTACTTTTATATTTTATATACACTTTTATTATTGGCAATGAAACTCTTTCACAACAAATAAACATCTTAAAATTATTTACTGCTAATGTGTGCTTTCATAAGCATTAAATCTTATCGTTAACATTCATTTATTTTATACATATACTATATTTTTATAGTATCTGTTTTTTATTAAATATTTGTTTGTATACATAATTATGTGTGCTAATTTTGATAATAAAACTGTTACCTCATTGAAAAAAATCAATGTTTTAAAACATTACTTTTAAACTGTGGATTTTTTAACCAAGAACTGTCATTTTCTTTAAAGTGGACAAAATGGACGAAATGGACAAAATGCTATTTTGTCCGGGGCGGTTTTTTCCAGGTTTTTTCCGGCGGTTTTTTCCACCCCGGACGAAATCAAACAACCCTGGATGCTAGGCACCAAAGGGTATACATACATTTTTTGCTATTTTTTTTTTTTTTCTGCTTTGGATATAATATTTAAAGACATTCTATAAGAAGAAATAAAAGCAGCAGTGAACATAAACTGGGAATCATTTTAAAAACTTAGCTTTTTGTTCTTGAGATTGTGAACGATGTAAACCGTGATGAACATCACAATAAAACGGCTACGGAACACACTTTACAATGGTTATGTGCTGCAATCTGTTAGTAATGAATTGAAACAATACCAAACTAATAATTAAACGCTATTATTTGGTTGAAATGTTCATTTTTGATAAATTCAGACACACTTTTTGGACTGTTCCTAAAAAGGGAGGCTAGGCATTAACGGGCTAATGAAACATTTGTGTGCGCGTGCACAGACACACATTTATAGACTGCGTGTCCCCGCTCAACTACCATGACCTCTATCTTCGAAACCGTTCGCCCTTACTTCCGAAGGCAAAATTGCTCAGCATAAAGTGCGGAATGAGGGTGTTGAAAGTTTAAAGCGAAAGCAAAAATTTCGTCAAAAATACGAAATCTAACTTTTTATACGGGCAGCGGGTCCCCAAACTAGTTTTTCGGGAAAAAAATCGCCATTGAAAAATGATTTCCAACGCAAAAAAATTGGAGCGATTTGTGATCAAAACTCGAAGAGACATTCGAGTTCAAAGTTTTAGGGACCCGTGCAGAAAAGGGCATCGGAACGTATCGCCCTTTCAGTAGAATGTCCGGTTTTCATTCTACTGAAGCCGCTGTACTATATTCTCCCCCAATCTCTGTTTTTGACAGTGAGTGCAAAGTTTTGGAGGTCACAAAACGCTAGGTTTCACATCTCTGAATATGGGTCGTACTAATATCAATCTTTTTTCGAATCGCTTTTTGATACTATTGGTTTCTCTAAATATAAGTTTAAGGATCTGGGATAGGTATAAAAGGTAATATATATGTTTTTTTTTTGGGGGGGGGGGGAGTTAAAACTTTTAATTTCTCAACTTTGCCCTTCATTTTTGGCATGGAACGTGTGCATCTAGCACGAACGATTGCGAAAAAAAAGGTCGTGATAGTTAAAGGCGTGATAGTTAAAATGGTAAAAGGCGTGATAGTTAAAATGGAACACCTTGTATACAGCATGTCCCCGTCAACCTGCAACACCTCTATTTTCTCAACCCTGCCTCCCATACAGGGGCGGATCCAGAAAATTTTGTATGGGGGGTCAAGTTTCACTTGCAGTAATTACATCTTATAAAAGTATCAGTTGAGTGGAAGGAAAACGAAGCATGTAAAATTTAAACCTTCTTCAAAATATCATACATTAAATGAAGGGCCAAGGGGAAAAAAGATGAAAGTCACTTTTTTGTCAATTTTGAGATATTAGCGCTTTCTAGGGGCTATGAAGGAGTAATATCATCTGGTAGAACAACAAGGGGAAAAAAGATGAGAATCGACCGAAATGTACATGAAAACTCTATTAACTAAAAAAGGAGTTACGAGAAATCAAACATGGTTCTTCGTTTTTCTCGAAATCGCTTTTTGGTCACTTTCGTCTCCCCCCCTCCCCCCGACCCTTCAAATAGCACAGCAAGTATTTTTTATAATATTCTACTAAATTAACTACATATTAATTTTTTACAAATTTACTATCAGGAAAACTATAAATATGCAATTTCTAAATTGCTTACATTCAACTAATATTAGAATTTTAAAATTCTTGAAACATATAAAATTCAACGTTTTTTACACATTTTACATATATAAAATTCACCACCACCATAAACAACTTGCTCGATCAGATGCACCGCAAAGGGAAATCTTGCGTGTTGCAGTCGATACCCGCACATGTGGGTATCGAGGGAAATGAGTGCGCGGCCAAAGAGGCACGTAGTCTTGACCAACCTCTCACCACCATCACACTTGCAGATGCGAATGCAGTGGCAAGATGCAGAATTTTAAACCAGGCCTTAAAGAAACCATTGATAACCGACTTCGACGTTCCTAGAAATATTACAACCACAATCGCCCGTCTCAGAACAGAACATTATAAAGGAATGAAAATGCTTCCTGACGGGACAAGGACTTATCCTTGCTGCAGGAACTGCCCAGAGACCCAACTCACACCAAGACACATCTTCCAATGCCCAAGCATTACTGCAGCGATCTTGAAACTCGGTTTGCTACCAGATAGAGATCTCCTGCAAGGTAGGGTGGGGCGAAAAATAAAAAGTTTTTCAGCTCAACTTCTAATAGCTGCCAAAAGTTGTCTTTGGTGATAGTTAGCTTTTGTGCAAAATTTGAGAAAAATCTGTTAATATCTTCAGGGGGCACTGCGATCGCAAAGTTTTATCATAGCTTTTATCGGGATTTTATGGTTAAAATATGAAAAACAATGCCGTTAGCTAATCTCATAGCATTTTTTTACTCATAAGATATATTCATGCGTTTAAAGCATATGAAATAACTCACAAAAAATTATTTTATATGATATAGTTATATTTCAAGCATTTAAAAAGAAACAAAAATGTGAAAAAAAAGTGATTTTTTAAAAATATAAATATATCATATAAAATAATGTTTGTGAGTCCTTTCATATGCTTTTAATGCATGAAAACATCTTTTGAGTAAAAAAAACGCAAAGAGACTAGCTAAAGGCATTCTTTTTGATATTTTAACCATAAAATCCATAACAAAGCTATGGTAAAACTTAGCGATCGCAGCGCCCCCTGAAGATATTAACTGATTTTTCTCAAATTTTGCACAAAAGCTAACTATTACCAAAGACAACTTTTGGTAACTATTAGAAGTTGATCTGAAAAACTTTTTGTTTTTCGCCCCACCCTACTCTACAGTCCTGAGGCACCGAAATTAGCGGCTACGGTCCTTCGGACCTTCGAAAATATTTAGCACAATCCGTAGACACGACATCATCATCATCACATATATAAAATATTTGCTTTATTGAAAGCAAGATTCAAAATGACTGCGCAACTGATAAAATTCGTTTTTTATCACAGGGGCGTCAACTGACCCTTTGACCTCCCCCTGAATCCGCCCTTGCTCCCATAGTGGTGCAACCACGTGGGGGGGGAGCTACCCTTGCTCCCATAGTGGTGCAACCATGGGGAGAGGGAGCTAGGGGGCTTAGGCCCCTCCCAAAAGTTTCAAGAGGAACTCCCTTGACAAGACGGAAGAGAACGTTAAAACGCGGTTTTTTTTAGCCTTTAACTCCAGAAATATTCCGGGAGAGAGTACTCAATCCCCAACATCCTTCCTAATTTCACCAATAACATTTTTAAACTACTTTTCTCCGACATTTTCTGAAGGCGAGTCATTTATTCACTCGTTGTCCCAGGACTTGGCCAAAAGTTACTCGAAATGAATTTTTGGGAGAATTACAAAATATTTCCAGTCGGAAATTAATTGCGGAGGTTAAAAGAAATTTATCTTCTTTTTTCTTTTACTTCTAGAATCAGCAAAGATAAGTTGAAATTGCGTTTCAAAATCCTCAATTTCGAAAATTTACCGAGAAAACCCCTTGATTGCCAACTCTTTTCAGTTACTTAAACAAAACCTATAAATCTATTTTTAGGCCTTCAATTTCGAAACATTTTCACGGGAGAGTACCAGTACCCTTCCATTACCCAACATCTCTACGTATGCCGCACGTCAACTTTTCTAAAACTTTTAAACATCAAATAGTTTCTATGGAAAGCCGCCTTGCCCCGACCTTTCTCGTCGAGTCATCAAAAATGGGCAAAAATGCATTTTTCGAGCTGCAATTTCAAAAACTTTCTAGTTGAAACCTGCTGACCCCAACTTTACGTCACCACCAGTGGCGCCCCTAGCTAAAATTTTTGGGTGTGGGAAAATTATCCATTTGCCAAATGAAGTTCCAATTTTACCGAATGATAGAATACAAGCATGCCACACATCGCACATCCAGAATGAAGGGGGCACATCTTAAGAAAAAGCTGTTTTGAGAAAAATCGAGTTGAAAATTTTAACTTTTTAAAATCCTTGGCCAGGCTCTAATAACCATTACAATTAGCCAAACTGTCATTGCTTGAAGCAATTTCTAAGATGAAATGAAAGATAATGATGCAGACCTAGAAGGAATTGATAGTTCAGCTACAAAAACTGCAAAAGCTGGACTATACAGGGTTGTTCTAAATGATGGACCCCTTTTTGAAAATTCATATTTATTAAAGTTTTCAACGAAAATTAACCTTCTTTATATCAAAGGAAAGAGGAGATTTGAATTTTTTTTTCATATATAATCATAAATGTTCAATGTGTCCACCGCGTGCTGTACGGCAAACATGACTGCGGTAACCGAATTCGTCCCACACACGGCCGTGTGTGGGACCGTAACGACATTACCGTTACGGAGTGAACCGCGGCAGTGATACGGCTCCGCAGATCATCCAGAGTTATTGGTAGAGGTGGAACCATAAACAGCGTCCTTAACATAACCCCATAAGAAATAATCACACGGGGTAAGATCAGGGGATCTCGGTGGCCAGAAATGTAAAGGCGGTCTTCCTCTGCTTTTCCTTTTACAAACATTACCAGTGTTTTGAAACTGCTTAAACCAACGGCTTATGTTTTTTTAGTTGGGACTTTAATTCCAAATTTGGCACGAAATGCCCGCTGCACTAAAATTTGTGATGCAGTTTTTACAAACTGAAGAACGCAGAAAACCTTTTGGTCCATGGTCGCCATTTTCCTCAGCTGCGCCAGTAAATCAAGTTATAATCTAATCCGCTGCAAACTACTTGTGCGCCCTCTTTTTGCAGCTTCAGAAAAAATTTTGCACTAAAAAAAAAATTTGAAGTTTCATCTTTCCATTGCAATAAAGATTGTTCATTTCGGATTTGCACTTAAATAAATATGAATTTTTAAAAAGGGGACCATCATTTAGAATAACCAACCCTGTATATTTGGGAAACTTGCATCGAAGAGAACCATAAAGTATTATGAAGTTCTAATTTTAGAATATGATACAAATGAAAAAATTACTGCTAAATTTGGTAGAAAGAATCGAAATAGCTACACTTTTTATTGGTTCAATGTAAGTGATGTTAGAATTATAACCGAGGATGAAATGATACTCCTTCAGCAAACTTTAAATAGACGCTACCATTAAGTGTTTCCATTTTTTTAAACCTATATATACAGGGTGTCCACTCCAATCGTGGACCAATAGCTAATTTCTAAACCGTTAGAGATAAGCATAGAGTTGATTTAGGAAAAAATCTCCAAATTATGAAAGGAATTTTGGGTCTATTCAATGTTTTTCAAAAAATCAAATTTTGAAAGAGTTACGAAATTTAAATTTTTATACAGCCCCCCAGTCCTATCAATCATATTTAGTAAAACATTCTTGACACTGTAACGTTTAAAACTAAAAAAAAATCACTCCTCTACCACAAAAATTGACCGAGTTATGACGTTTTGAAAAATCAAGATTTTGCATTATTTCATGACGTCATCGAGCGATCGCTTAAGGGACCGTATGCGAAATCCTTCAAAATCTTGATTTTTCAAAACGTCATAACTCGGTCAATTTTTGTGGTAGAAGAGTGATTTTTTTTTAGTTTTAAACGTTACAGTGTCAAGAATGTTTTACTAAATATGATTGATAGGAGTGGGGGGCTGTATAAAAATTTAAATTTCGTAACTCTTTCAAAATTTGATTTTTTGAAAAACATTGAATAGACCCAAAATTCCTTTTATAATTTGGAGATTTTTTCCTAAATAAACTCTATGCTTATCTCTAACGGTTTAGAAATTAGCTATTGGTCCACGATTGGAGTGGACACCCTGTATATATTTTTATTCTATCAAAATCGATCTTAATAGACTATTATGTTTATTCAGCACTAATTTACATGTAAAAGCAAAAAATATACCTAACGGCTTTTAATGAATTCCACAGGCACAATTGTTTTGTATTCCGCTTTATAATTTTCTGTCATACACATTTAAATGTAAGTAGATATTTCGTTAATGGATACATTTACAAAAAAATATTTCCAACTAAAATTTTATATACTTTATCACGTAGGACCCACAAACCTCCTTTTTAGATATGCTCACTTTAAATATAAATGAATGGGGGGTGGGGTCCCCCACGTCCTTTTTTAAAGAATACGATACTTAAAAATATTTAAAGGAATTTAGGAGGAAATAATGCTGAACTTGTGTTTATTAATAATGTCCAAGATAAAGTAAGTCAATAAATTTAAACTGTTTTGCTTTAAAGCTGTTATATAAGGCTTAAAAAATGAACTGTTCTAAAAAGGGGACCCACTTACCCTAACCAACCCTACTTCTAATTCTACGGCCCCTGTCTTAAAAACTGCTGTTCTTTTAATAGCGAGAAGCTAATACGCAGAACATAAAAAGAAGAAAAAAAAATGAAGGATATAAAAATCGACTGCTGAAGAGTGTCCAAACGACTTCTATTTCTGTGCAATCGATGCGCCTATCGGATGTGTTTGCACAGACGGCCGTGCCCCGAGATCGTAAAAGCGTGTTTGTCTGCCCGAACGGTGCATTCGGAGCTGAGCGTGCATTAGGAAACAGCAACCTCCGAATAAATTGAGTTGGCTCAGAATGAGTCGGACCTTTCAAGAAAATAATCTTTAAATTAGTTTTAAAAAACTAAAAAATACGCTTTTAGATGCACTTATAATGCATCAACATGTAATATAGTAACATAGTTTATATAATACTAGCTTTATACCCGGCGTTGCCCGGGTGCGTATTAATATAAAACTTTAGCTTCTCAAAAAATTCTAATAAAAATTTAACGCAAAACTTGTTCATAAACAACGTTCTTAGTTTCACCTTCAGGCGCAAGAATAAATAAATTTTTGGGTGAACCTACTCTCGAGTAGGCAATATAGAGCTGTCCGTGGGGGAAACAGGGAGACCTCAAATCCACTCCAGAGTACTTAATTGACTCAGGATTCATGAAAAGTTCACAAAAAAAAGAAAACAGCATCAAGTAAAAGCGAAAAAGTATGAGGTTTTTAATCCACATTTTTGCATAATTCCTCTTATAGGAGGGTATGCTTAAAGGTTCATGTCGATTACAAATATAGGCCTAGAAAGGCCATTTTCTGATTTTAAAGGCCATTTTATTATTGCAACATACCTCTTATTTGGTTGAATCCAGTCCACATGGTTGTACAAAAAGCTCTAGGTACAAACTCCCAAAAGAACTAAATTATCACGGAAAGTTCATAGGCGGACTTAGGCTGTTCATTCTGGGGGTGCAGATATCGGGGCCCGGGGGGGGGGGGAGAACTGCCCGGGTCCTGGGGGTTTGACCTGCGGGAAGGGGAGGGGAGGGGATATTCCACAGGTCAAACAAGGCTCCGGGGCATTCTTTCAGAAAATATTCTTTTTTTTTTTTTTGAGTTTAATCAACATTATGGTTGTTTCGAAGTAAAAGAAACTAACCATGTACCAATGAATACCCAACTGCAGTGAATACGATTTTTCTATAATACGGCCACTGAATAATACATAATTATTTGATTTATGTAATGATTTATTTGCTATTATTATTTCCTTTTTTTAAATGGATAAAAATACTGTTATTTTTTAAATGATGTTGATATTATTGTAGCAACATTTGCTCGGAAAATGGTACGAAAATAGGAATTTATTAACATGACTCTTGTCTAAAATGAATTTAAGGAACATAAACTATTACAAAGCTCAAAGTACAAATATAATAAACAATGCTAGTAAAATAATAGAGTGAAGTTATTGCAATAAAAATAAATGCATCAAAAATAACTTTAAAGAACTTCAAAAGTAGTTCAATAGTGATAGTAACAAGCTGAGACTCACTTTTATTAACCGACTTCGAAAAAGGAGGAGGTTCTCAATTCAAAGCGTATACTTTTTTTTTTTTGTTTGTTCGCGCATAACATCTGATCTACTGAACCGATTTGGACGATTTTTTTTTTAACCGATAGGGGATGGTGTAACTTAGGTACCATGTACTCATATGACGATATTTGTTCTCTAGAAAAAAAGTTATGATTGAAAAACTAACATTTCATGTCATTTAAAACAATATGTGCTATCGTAAATCCTTACTTTAATCAGCGACCCGATGGTCAAGTGGTTCTGCGCGTCAGGTTGAAGTTCCTGATGGAATGAGATCGAGTCCAGGTCTGCAAGGATTTTTTCGAACAACTGCATGATTTTTTTAAAAATGATTTTAATGATTATAATGTCCTTATGCAAGTACATCTCCCCATGGGGATCTACCCTATATTTTTTTATGGTAGAAAATGAGTTTTGGTCGGATCTTTGTTAAAATTGGCAATGGGGTCCTTCGATGCTGTATAATTTTTTTATGGACGTTTGCGCCATTTTTGGGGGCTTTGAATCGATTGTGGCAATAAATGGTTTTTGATTTGCGGCACTTATATAATTTTTTCAAAAATTATAAACACAATCAATTATATTATGTTAATTTTTGTACCTTTATAAAATTCTGTATTTTATACCTTGTATTTACGTCAAATTCAATGTAAAATTAAAAATGAAAAATTCTGAAGATGATAAATATATGTCAAATATTAAAGTAACTATTTTTTGTGATTTTCATATTGGTTGTGACCAAAAAACATCATTACAAACAAATAAAATGTATCAAACACCATGAGTGTTGAGTTATTAGGCAAAATCTGCTGTGTAATGTTTTTTTGCACTGCGAGGGGGGGGGGGGGGGGGGGTATGAATGACCATTAAAGTGACACAAATTTTTAAAAAATAAGATTTTGATTTGTGGTGTTTGAAAAAAGCTAAAGAGTCCACTTTAGTTGAAAATTATTTTCCATGAAATGCAAAAGCTTGCACCAATTTTCCAAGTCTTACCTAACCTCTTCCCCCACAATTCAAATTACTTACTTTTACTTTCTATTTTTAACCGACTTTCAAAAAAGGAGGAGGTTCTCAATTCAAAGCGAACGTTTTTTTTTTTGTTCGCACATAACATCTGATCTACTGAACCGATTTGGACGATTTTTTTTAATCGATAGGAGATGGTTAACTTAGGTACCATGTATTCATATGACGATATTTGTTCACTAGAAAAAAAGTTATGATTGAAAAACTAAAATTTCATGTTATTTAAAACAATATGTGCTATCGTAAATCCTTACTTCAATCAGCGACCCGATGGTCAAGTGGTTAAACGCGTCGGGTTGAAGTTCCTGATGGAATGAGATCGAGTCTAGGTCTGCAAGTTTTTTGAACAGCTGCATGGTTTTTTAACTATATTTTGATTATTTTAAGTGCATTTACACTAAAAAGAATGAAATAAAATATTTTGGAGAAAAAAAATAGAACCGACTTCAGTTGGAAATTGCTCTAAAAAGTAAAAAATAATTTTTTCTTTGAACACCATCGAAACTACTTTTAAACATAAGATTTGAAGTCGGCGCAAAAACAATGTATAGAATCATACGCAACTACAATTCAACTATAAATATAAATTTTAATGGATTCATTTCATTGATTACCACACATTCGTGTAATGGTACAAATATTCTGCTTTTAATTTTCAATGATTGCTCTGAAAAAATGTTGGCAAAATATGGTTAAATATCATTTTACCTATCGTTTTTGCGCCGACTTCAAAACTTATGTTTAAAAGTAGTTTCGATGGTGTTCAAAGAAAAAATTATTTTTTACTTTTTAGAGCAATTTCCAACTGAAGTCGGTTCTATTTTTTTTCTCCAAAATATTTTATCGAATTCGGCAGTAATTGGTGGAAAGCTGGAAATTTTTTTATAATACTTCCCTCCAGAACTTTTTTCAAAATTGAAATTATTTATGCTACCTTTGATGACGTTGGAGGATCAAGACTCCTCTGGGAAACTTACTGAAACTTAAATTCTAAACACGCAATTTCAGGCTATCTTTAGTAACGTTAAAGGAATTGAGATCATCTCTCCTGAAATGTTTTGACACTGAAGCACAACTCAGGATATATTTCTTCATGATAGAGTAAAAGAAAAGAAGATGATTTTTTTTTTTTTTTGAACTGAAGTCTCATTTAAGTTTTCTTTGGGAAGTAAAAGTTCAAAGACTCTCCCCTGAAAGATTTTCGATACATAGATGCGCAATTTCTCGTTCTCTTTGGAGACTTTAAGACACAAAAAGTGGTTTAGGGATCTCTCTCCGAAAATTTTCGAAATTGAAACCTTAAGCCATCTTTACTTTAGACATCTTTGGTAGTAACATTAGCAAGGATCATCTCCCGAAATGTTTCGAAATTAATGTTTTAAAAACATTTTTATTTAGGTTATCTTTAATACCGTCAAGAGAAGAGGCAGGATTCGGGTGCTGTGCCTTACTTTTAGCAGAGCTGCCCATAACCCCCAAGAGCAAAAACTTATCATCCAAGAAATCTGCGAAGATCCCTCTAAAAATGAGAGTCACACGTAAAAGAAGAAGAAAACAAAAACTTTTAAAAACGCCCCTTAAAAATAATTCAATAGCGCCGCTTACGCCATGATTCTTGATAGGAACAATTGCTTTTTAACCGACTTCAACAAAGGAGGAAGTCATCAATTCAAAGCGTATACTTTTTTTTTTTGTTTGTTCGCACATAAGATCTGATCTACTGAACCGATTTGGATGATTTTTTTTTTTAATCGATAGGAGATGGTGTAACTTAGGTACCACGTACTCATATGACGATATTTGCTCACTAGAAAGAAGTTATTATGGAAAACAGTAAATTTCATGTCATTTCCCCATTAAATGATTAAATTTTCAACCCATTGTTGCAAAAATTTGTTGCCTCGCAACAGCAATATTAATAGTAATCATGATGAAAAATTTGAACCAAAGCTTCTCTGGACTAAGTATGAAATATTCATAAGTAGTCGAATTTAATGCGATTTGTCCTAAATGATTAAATATGAAATCCATTGTTACAAAACGTGGTTGATATGAAACTGTAAAAATAATGATAATGAGAATTTTAAATGAAGGCTTAACTAAATCAAACATGAAACTCATTAGCGGGTAACGTACGTAGTATGTGTTAAAATCTTATGAACAACGAGAAACTAGAATTGCTTTGAAATATAAATTAGTTGAAAAGCCGTTGATATCTAAATGGCTTTGATTAAGCTAGTACACAAATAAATACCAGAGAATAACAAAGATTATTTTTTAGTGTCAATCGTTTAAAATTTTAGACGCGTTGATGGTTTGTTCCTTTTTTTTTTCAGTTTATTTTATGGAGCATTTACTTAAGAAAATTAGGTGATGTTTCGTAATGGAAACATTACCTTATTTCATAAGTACACTTATACTAAAAAGAATAAAATAAAATAATTCTGGAAAAAAATAGAACCGACTTCAGTTGGAAATTGCTCTAAAAAGTAAAAAATAATTTTTTTCTTTGAACACCATCGAAACTACTTTTAAACATTAGTTTTGAAGTCGGCGCAAAAACGATATAGGTAAAATGATATTTAACCAGATTTTGCCATCATTTTTCAGAGAAACCATTGAAAATTAAAAGTAGAATATTTGTACCATTACACGAATGTGTGGTAATGAATGAAATGTATGAGAATGCTCTTAAAGAACCTGATTCTATACATTGTTTTTGCGCCGACTTCAAAATTTATGTTTAAAAGTAGTTTCGATGGTGTTCAAAGAAAAAAAAATTATTTTTTACTTTTTAGAGCAATTTCCAACTGAAGTCGGTTCTATTTTTTTTTTTTTCAAAATTGTTTTATAGGCTTTGTCTGAGAACATTTAGGATAATAAAAGGATTTAGGGACTCTTCCGGAAATTTTTGAGCATAGAGACTGTAATTCGGAAGCACTCTCTTTTCTAAAAACACATTTTAGAGCTAAAGACTATAGAAAAGTAAGGGGGATATCAACTACCGTTAACTGTTTGAATTTTAAATCTGTAAAATGCCATTTGAGGCAATGCTTGACCAAGGTATTGAAAAAGAAGCGGGAAAAGAACTCTCTTCCGAAAATTTTTGGATATTGAAGTTTTGAAACTGCAATTAAATTACACGTTGTAAAAGCAAAATTTTAAGGTCTCTTTGGACTCTTTTCGGGGGTCATGAGCCTTCTTTGAATTCGTGCTCGGCGGATACACGGGCCTCGACTTCCTACCCTAAACCCGCCACTGAGAAGGCACTCTATTCTTTAATTTCACCCCTAAAAAGGGGTTGAAACTTACGTGCCCCTACTAGCTCGGCCGGCTTGGACTTCTACCTCTTTTCGATATTTTTTCTTTTATTCAGCTGAAAGCTTGGAAATTATTTGTGAAAAAACTAAAACCGAAAATGATTGCACTTTATTTTAAATTTCTTGCTTGGAGGAATACTTACACTTTATTTTAAATTTATTGAGTGTAGCATTATTTTAAAGACTCTTATTTCCTGACTGACTAGAAAAAAAAAGGGCGGGGGGGAATGAGAAGAAAGAGAGAAACTTAATTTGCTGACTAATAATCTACATGCAGAGGCGGACTGGCCGTAGAGGCCACCTGCCCGCGGGCAGGTGCGCCCTCCGGCCTGTGCGCCCTTGCGCCCTCAAAACGTGTGCGCCTTCGAGTTTTTTTTTTTTTTTTTTTTTTTTAATTTTAAAGGTTTGAAAGCAACCCCTAACAGTTTGAACAGTACCTCCTCCTCACACACACACACTGCCAGTGCGCCTTCAACTTTAGCAAATTACTTATCTTTTACTTTTTTCCCGTTTGGAACATGTAAAAAGTAGTCAATAAGCGTTATCAGAAGGCGGTTCTTATTGTACCCCAGAGTTAGCGCCTTCCGGTCTGTGCGTCCTTGCGCCGTGAACAAAGCCCCCCCCCCCTTTTTTTTACTTCCTTTTACGCAGTAAAGGAAGTATTGTGATCGCGAAAAAAAAAATCACTCAAATTTGAGTCTAAATTTTGATTTTGCTCACCCACGAATGAATGTGAAGGAGTTTTTTCGACCTGTCAGCTCATGCATATGTATCTACCAACATATAAGCAGCCGAAAAATCCTTTTCAACCACCCTCGAGTTAATTACGACGAGTTTTCTCGTGACGTCTGTATGTACGTGTGTGCGGATGTATGTATGTATGTGGGTCGCATAACTCAAAAACTATATGCCATAGAAACTTCTAGCTTGGTATGTAGGCTCTGAGGATGGTCTAGTTGTGCACCTCCCCTTGTGGTTGCATTCGAATGCCGCCAAGGGGGTGTTTTACCCCTTATTGGGGTAAATCAGTGTTAATTTCAATGCAGATGAATTGGCACGACCACTTGGCGATATATCGCCAAGCTTTTGGCCGCCAAGTGTTTGACGCCAACTTGGCGACATGTCGCCAAGTTGGCGATAAATTTGGCGGAAAAAAATATTTTTTGAACTTGGGTTTAATTTGGCGCTATTGGCGATATTTTGCGAAAAATCCACTGAATGATGTTAAAATCGGCGATATTTAGAAAATGAATGATTGTAAAATATTTGTTTTGCATTGTTTCGTGGCAGACTATGGGAGTAAATATTTGAATTGTTACCTTGCTCACTCCTAGCACTTTTTTTAACACTTAAGGCAACTACAAAGAAATTTACACGTAAAAGGAAGTAGTGTGGGGTCCATACCAGATTTTTTTTTTAATCTTTACGTTCGGAGCACGGAAAGCAATCTATAAAAGATTGAAGAAGATGGTTATACTCAATAATGTACCTGTTATAATTAACCTTTATTTATTGCACCCCAGACGTGATAGGTTGTCGGAAAGGGGATCTCTGCAAAAAAAAAATACAGCGCCTTCCAGGTTGTACGCCCTTGCGCCCTCGAACCGGTGCGCCTTCGTTTTTTTCCACCTTACTTTCGGAGGGTATGAAACAAGGCAGTCCAGTCGGTGGGAGGGGGGATCTTAATCCAAAGTGAGCGCCCTCCAGCTTATGTATCATTGCACCCTCGAATCTAGTTGACTTGGGTGCCGTCCCTCCTTCCGCCCTCCCTTTTTTTAATTCGAAGCGCATGAAACAATCTATAAAAGTTTGCTGCAGGAGATTATAATTAGTAATGTGCTACAATTTACTTTGATTCATTGACCCCCACCAGCCCCCAGAGGTGATAGGTAGTCTGGAAGGAGGACCTTTAACCAAAAAAAAAAAAAAACATCTTCCTCTGGGCTATGCGTCTTTGCGCTTTCGAGCCTGTGCTCCTTTGGTGTTTTTTTTAATTTTTTTATTCGAAGCGTGTGAAGTACTTAATAAAAGTTTCAGAACAAGGTTTAAATGAATAGCGTAAAAAATAAACACTGAATTCATAGCACCTCAAAAGAAATAGGTAGTATGGTCTTAAGCCAAAGTCAGCACTCTTATTTTTGTGCGTTTTCCTCTCTCTTTTGTGTGTGTGTGTCAAGTCAAAGTGTCAATCTACCTTGACTGAGGTTACGAATTCATGTGTGGTGATGTTTGTTAGAGAAATCGGTTGTCAAAAGATTCTTCAGACAGGTATTTTTATGATGTCAGAAAGCTGCATGAGTAAACAATTGAATTGTATTGCACTGAAAAACGTGTACTAAATGTTTAGCTTTGCCTAAAATAAAATTAAATAATGATTTACTGAATATTGTGTTAGTTGATTGACTGACTCCTTCCTATTTTCATGAGCATTTTAATAGTAAGCGGATCATCAAAACAGCAGTAAGTAAGTAAAAATACTGCAGATAATACCCTTAAACAGCTGAATCTGTATATACGCATACCATAATTCTTTATAAATCGCACAACTTTTCGAAGGTAAACAATAAATTGAAAAAAAAAAACAATTTCTGTATTTTAAGCACAACAGCTAATATGTAACCATTTAGTGCAGGATGAAGCTCTGTTATGAAGCCCATTTATTCGTGAATAATGGTTAAAATTGTATTTAAATCTATATACGTGTTTCATGTGCATTATAACGATCTTTTATTGTACTACAAGGAGGGCTCGCAAATTATGAAAAAAAATATTTTTTTTTCAAACTTCCGAATTCACATGACTTATCTGACTAATGAGAGACAAGTTTGGAAAGTACTAGCAATGATTTTGGATGATTAAACTCCTAACAGTTAGGTCAGATTATTAATTTGTTTAAGAATACAGAATCTAGAACTCTTAAAAGCGTCTGAGACAGAAATCACAAATAAGTAATGCAATTTTTGTTAAGCACCAGAGGACAAAGAAATTGTAGCTAAGGATATCATCCCCACCCTTTTTAAGCAAACAAAATATAACTTTCATTGAGAAATGAGAGGATCATATTTTACGCGGCTCCATGAGAGGAATAAACATCGTCATTGTATAATGTATATTACTACTTTACTAGCTGTTTTCCCAGGCATTGCACGGTCTACCGTGAAAATAAAAGTTTTGCCAAGAGTCGCATGTTCACCAATCAGGCTCAATTTCACGCCAAAGTGAAGGAATAGCTATTTCAAAATTTAAATTGAGACCTAATCGGATTTTTTTAAACAAACCTATCTCCCCCTCCATATGAAATTTCTGAGTATTGAAAAACCTTTGTGACAAATTTGGCAAAGATCCGACGGAAACTTATTGTTGTTATTTCCACAATATAATCCAGGGGTAGCCAACCTTTTTAGGAAGAGTGCCACTATCTGGAGAGAACAAGCTCAGCGTGCCACATTGTATTTTCCAACAAACTGAACATTTTTAAAAAGTTAAAAATAGGTTTTTTGTTGACTATATAATTCTTCTCCAAATAAATTTTTTTTCTCGTAAATCTGAGTAATTGAAATTGAAATGATAGTAAAGATAAAACAAGTCCGTTAAACACTTTTATATGTTCTGTCAGTTGGGTTATGCTTGAAATAGAAACAAATAACATGAAACATTCTATTTTAAAAATTAAGCAGTCTGTACTCAATGTGGTTTATGAGTCTGTATTTTTTTACCAAGTCTTTAATTTCAGGATTAGTTCTTGAGAATCCTAAGAAGTTGAAGTATTTTAAGTGCTATCAATTAATGTTCAACGGTATTTAGATTTTTACGCATTCATCGCCAAAAATATTTGTTTAGCAATGTATTTTGAACCAAATCTATGACAGCGCAGGCGGCTAAAGTTTGTAAATAACAAGTAGGAATGTCGGATGGAAGGTCCAAAACCAAAAGGTCCACAGTGTCTTGCAGAGAAATAGACAAAGAATTTGATAGGTTCAACATTTTTTTTATCATCTTGAAAATCATGAAACATAACACTGAATGAATACTTAAAATAGGTGTAAAATTTTCTCCATATATCATTGGAAAATTATTAAATTTGGATTGCTGCTTTCAGTATTAATTTTAATTGTTTTATTCTTTTTTTTCCAAACTAGAGAGAAAGAAACTGAAGTTTCATTATAAAAAATGTAAATGGTCTATACTGGTTTAGAAAACTTTTTTTCTGTACAAACTTAAATTTGAATTACTTACGGATAATAATAAGACGTCGGATAATAATAAGAGATAAAATAGCTAAACTCAATTGCTGTTCTTCATTCCTAAGTAGCAAGTCCTCATTGCTTTCCTTCCAGAAATTTTAAAAAACACACTCCCTAAAATTCTGAAATCTTATGACTATTTTTCCTTTGGATAGCTATCGCATATTTCAATGAAGAAGTACCTTGTCATACTCTTCTCTTTCTCCTAGGAAATGTTCACAAAACATTCAGAGCTCTAATTCGTAGTTTGTTAATACAGTGAACTCTACAGGGTCACCAACAGAGGAAGAGTCTCATTCCTTAGCAAAGAGTTTGTGATAGATAATTTAATGACACTTTTGAAGCGTTTTCAACAAATAATTTCAAGTAATGTAAGGAAAACAATTTTAGGGTCTTCATTCGTGCAAACCATACCGACTTCTGTCCAATCTGTTTTTTTTTTAAATTTTAGTTGCAGAGTTAACTTTTTTTTTTTTTTTTTTTGAAATTTCATCATCCGTAGCTGAAACTATTGCAGATCAAGAATCCATTCTGCAGCATCGAAAGTTTCATTTGTGTTAAGAACAAATATGCTTTCTAAAGCATTGTCTGTGGTGTCACAGCTTTCGTTGGATGTCCGAAGCTAACGCTAAGTACTTTGCAATATTGCAGTTCAGACAATTTGTAAGCCAGCCTCCTGACACTTAATCGTCAGAATATCATTATATTTATCAGTTTAAGGGTTTCAGTTTTTATCAATATTTTTGAGATCGACACTTTTTCCTCAATTTTGGAATTTTTTCAAAAAGTCTTCGCGTGCCACTGCTTATGCCGTGTTACATTGCTGCCGTGTTACATTGTGGCACGCGTGCCGCGGGTTGGCCACCGCTGATATAATCCTACGAAACTGGCTAACAGGTAGTATGACTTAAAATTTAAATTTAGAACCTCTTTGTGTTTCTTTGAGTTCCGATGTTCCGAAAATCTTCAATGTGAATTTCTGAGCAGCAAAGGACTTTAGTACGAAATTTGGTAAAGATCCGGCTCAAACTGTGGATTTGTATAAGAAGCATACACAGACACAACCACACCAAATATTCACACCCATTTATTATGCAGGTTTAACTTATAATTTAACTACTAATGCGGTATACTCCCAATTATCCGCGCAATTGGGTGGCACGGGTATCGCGGATAACGAAAAAAGGCTAAAAATAAGCGATAAAAAGAAGATAAAAATTGTGTTTTGTTTAAAATTAGTCGTATTGTGTATAAAAAGTGTTACAAACAATGAAGATAGGAACAGGATTACACATTTGTCTTGTAAGTTCTGAAGCATATCAATCTATAAAGGAATATAGTTGCGATAACGCCCAGGTGAAACAATTTATTCGACAAAGTACTCTTCTGTAATGACATATATTATACCAAACTTAATTTTGCTGCAAAAAAAATAAAAATAAATAAATAAATAAATAAAATAAAAAATTATTAAAAAAAAACCGAGACCCTCGCGGATAATTCCCGCAGAAAATGTGTGTGTGTGTGTGGGGGGGGGGGTGCTATTTTGAAGTGCGCCCTTTGGAGGTTTGGGTTGGCGCCCTCATGGGAGAGCCAGTCCGCCCCTGTCTACATGTGTTGAATATTTTTCATTTAAAGATTTCTATTCAAAATGATTAGGATTTTTTCTATGCGTTTTCTAATTGAAATATCTTCATTTTCCCAAGACACGTTCTTTTTTCTCTTGAGTAAAGCGCAAGGGCTCCCTGACCCTCTTGGGTTGCACCACTGCCTGGTGCCATCTAACGAATTATTATTAGCAATAATTATTTATTTATTTATGTATTTCAAGCTAAAAGTATGCAAAAAAATTTAAGAGTAAACTTAAACCGAATAATAATAACTACCTTTATTTAAAAAAAAATCGAATTTTTTTCGGGGGGGGGGGGGTGTAGGAGGGAAAGACCCTCTGGGGCCTTCCCTTACATACACATTTGAAAACAATGTTAATAGAGAGTGAGCTTTTTTTCTTAAGGATTTTTTTTTTTTTTGAGCAAACACGAACCGAACACCTACTTTTGAAAAAATCTTTCTCGATTTCGGAGGGGGGGGGGGGCCTCGCCCCCCCCTTAAATACGCCCTTGGTTAGAGCTGTGGGAATAAACTAGGGGTCCTCAGAAAAGTACAAGCACGTGTTTAACGACGTCAGTTGAATGCTTTCGGCTGTTTCCCTCGAGGCGCGTGCTAAAGAGGAGTTGATTACAGCTTAACGGCTTTCGGAAGGAACACTTGTCGTGGGAAAGAGTAAAGAATTCAGGGAAAAATAGACCTCAGAAACGTGTTTTTAAAGAAAATTTTTTGCTCTACAATAATCAAGTTAACTGAGGATTTTCCCCTAGAACCCCTCGGATAATCGAGAGTATACTGTATTAATTTTTGAAATAATCGTTCAGCAAGAATTTTCTATCCAGTTACGCATTTTTATTTATTTATTTCAGTAAGGGAAAAAAATTTCAAACTAGCTGTTTGATGAAAAATTTTTAATTTAATTTTTTTCGTAAAGTCCGGCCAAAATGTTGGGGGTGCGGCGCACCCCCTGGCACCCCCGTAAGTCCGCCTATGGGAAAGTTCACAGAAAAATAGCACCAGCCAGGGTTTCTTTCAGGCATCTCTCCGGGGGTGACCAACTGCCCCCCCGGAGAAATTTTCGGGTTGCACTACAGCGTAAAGATTAATTTTTTTTAAAGGAAGTTATAGTAAATTCTGAAATGTATCATGGAGTTTCGAACCGAATAGCCTCCATTTTGTCATTATAAATGGAAATGCTCATTTTCGCTTCTCTTTTATGTGAGAAATAGCATGGCTCTATCAACGTTCTCTTTTCGAAAGAAATGTCTGAAAACTCGGCGCCTTTTTTACCACTCCCCCTCCCTTTTCTTCAAGTCACATCTCGCATCTACATGTGTCCACAGCAACGCAACGAGTGCTTGTAGCCCAATGCCTTAGGGGGCTATCTTCTGTAGTACTTACCAGGCATTTCTTACGTGTACAATGGAGCACTTAACTTTCCCTCCTTTGCAGATCGGGACCCTCGGAGAAAGCGATCAAGTAATGGTGTAATATGAGACGCTTTTTCATTCACAGGAAGGAAAGCCTGAAGGAAAGTGGTCAGTAGACACTGACCGAAAGATACAACGAAGGGGAAGGAGATCCTATCACTTCGTATCATAAATTTTCTTATCTCGCTTGCCATACCTACTCCTCTCACTATTTTGTGATTCTCTTTATTCTTGTTTCATCTAACTACTTGCTTGAAGACAAGGATGCTGTAAACCTATTTTTTTTTTTTTTTTAACAAACCTTTATTTCCCCGACGAATCAACGTGGGAAGTCTCCAAGTCTCAACTGGGATAAACATTTCTGGGAATTAGACAATGACACGAGGGGTCAATCCGATGGGGATGTTCAAAGAAGGTTTTGTCAGAATCATCACAAACTTTAACATACACGGAGCTTTTCATCACCTCAGAAGATTTTACGAGTATACAGGAAGAACGAAATATTTTATTGGTAAGTGTAATTTTTATTTTATTTTTGCGCTCGTTGAAATCAAAATTCAAACAGAAAAATGATAATAATTGAAGGGTTTGGTAGATGAAGGAGTTGTGTGACATTTTTTGAAAAAAAAAAAAAAAACAGTCGAATTCAATAGCTAAACAGCTATGAGCAGAAGTGTTATGAAGCAAAATTTAAATATTTCAACTCAGCTAGAAACCAAGATATGAAGAAATGAAAGTAACATTATCAAAGCTGCTACTGTAAATCTTTGAACCTTAATTAATCGAAAGAAGGATTTTGTTACAGAACAACTTCATCTTCCAAGCCCTTCAGTTTGTACCGATTTCAATCGCTGCTTTAGAAGGAATTTTTTACCTAGTTGCAGAAAACAGAGAGAGAGAGAGAGAGAAGAAGCTGGAGGGGGGTGGGTATTTTTGCATTTTAGTTTGAAAGAGTTTTCAATTTAAGTTTTTTTGTTTAATAAATAGCAGAACAAATACTCTCTCCCTCGTTTAGCTGCATATCATTTAAATCACTTGCTGCTTTGCAGACATTATGAAACCAAAATATTTTTAAAAAATGTTCACTTAAAAAAATAACATAAAAACTTCAGTTTTTAAAAATAAATATGTAAAAGTAAGTGCTTTTCCATTTGAACATTTTAAAGCTTAAAGCATGTTTTAAGCTTTTATTTTTTAAATCTCCATTTCCCCCAAGTATAATTTAAAATACGAGGTTGTTTGTGCAAATAATTGAATGTTAGAAGTTATGAAATTTTCAAGACACTTTGAAAATTTTTGTAATTTACAAAATTTACAAGATGGAGACATTAAGCAGTTTTGTGCCAGTTTTCCAACTCTTAATGTGGAAGCTGTAATAGCCGACTTCAAATCCTATCGATTTTTCATAAAGGCAATGATGGACAGCGGCGAGTTTAATGCAGAAGACAGTCCACTCGAGAAAATTTTAGCTGCTCACATAGGATATTGTAAGTTGCGAAAGTTATGTGAAACATTGCTTGTGATACCTGTCACAACCGCTTCTGTGGAAAGGTCTTTTAGTGCAATGAACAGGATCATGAACAAAATGAGAGGTAGAATGCTTCCCGAGACATTAATTCACTGCATGATTATTAGCATAGAAGGCCCTAAAAGTCCATCTGAGCTTTTTTTGGACAAAGTGGTAGATCTGTATGCAACGAAAAAAAGTCGCCGTATCCGACTTCTTTAAATCGTAATACTTTTGTAACTTATGTATTTATTAAGTTAATTTTAATTTAATCTTTAATCAGTTAATCATTTCAATCTTTGTCATGGAGTTACATCCAAGTTCATATGTTTATACGCAATCGCTTATTTTAGCACCTTTTGAGTTTAGTGTATTTATATGCATAAAAATGGCAATTTTCAATATCAAGTAAATTACCGAGTTTTCCTTATGATTTGTCTAAAGATATTCTCTAGAAGTTTGTAGGGATATTTTCCGCTTTTTCAATGATATTAAATGAAAAAAGACAATGTTTAGTAAAACAAGACTCCACGGTAACTCATTTCAGTGAAAGAAATTAAAGTCCACACTTTTTGGATAAATATTTGCTCAATATGTATTTACAGTCTTAATAGCAAAATAAAAACTAAGAAGATATTTTTATTCTGATCTGTTTCACAACGTTAGTAAAACAGAAAAGCATATATATATTTTAGTGCATATTGTTTAATTTTAGGGCATATGTGCATGCATAGTTTCATGATTTTTGGAGTATATAATCTGGGCTTTGATCATTATCCTTGTTTTTTTCTTCTGTGAAGCACAAGAAAATAAGTTCTTTTTTTTCTTTTTCACTACTTGTATTTTGTATGCTATTGCATGTTAGTTTCAGTTTTAGGAATTGTAAGATAACTTAATAACTCAAAATAAGGCATCTTAAGTAGTAATTTAATAAATACTTGTTTCTGTAAATGCGCTTAAGTGTATATTTTTTAGAGGATATGTTTTTTGATATTAAAAAAAAAAAAAGAAAGAAAAAAAAAAAAAAGAAACAGCAGTGGCAGTACAGGCCGACACGAACTCTACTTTTATTGAATAACATAAACTTATAATGTTGCACTGGTTAATGCTGAATTTATTAATCAAAATGCATTAAATGAAAATTAATTTCATTACTTATTTCAGTATACCTTCAAAATTATAAGCTTATGTTATTCAATATAAGTGTTGCTTCTATCGGCTAAGCCCGCAACAGCATTTCTTTCTTTCTTTCTTTCTTTTTTTTTTATTTTGTATTTTTCACTAAAAATGTTTGTTGTGCATAATATTGCAGTGCTGTCAGTCTGTTGCATTTTTACTAATACAATGAAGTAGTTCTAGAACTTATTTAAAACCAAGAGTAATTTTAACTCTTATATCTTCCGCCCGGCCGTTGGTGCATACAAGATTTTTTCAGATGGGCAAAGCAAACGTATAGGTTAACTTCAAAAATTGCACCTGTTTAATTATTCAGAGCAGGTTTTTTTTTTCTTGGGGCGGGGGGGGGGGGGAGTCAACTTCTTAAAGACGCCTTTGACTTTTCCAAACTCTCAAAAATCCAACTTTCTTTTACACTACCTTACCATTGCCCCCCCAAAATTTTAATGTGCCCCCCCGGAGCAAAACGTCTGAAAGAAACACTGGCACCAGCTAAAAGCGAAACATGTATAAGGCTTTTAATCCATGTTTTTGCATAATTCCTCTGATAGGAGGATAAGAAAAAAATTTTCTGTATCATACATATTTTGTGCCAAATGAGAACATGAATTATAATTGTTTTTGACTTATTTCATGCTAAAATGAAATAGGTGAGACTTGAAATGAAAATTCATTGTTTTAATTTTAATCTTTGTTGGAAAATGCTAATATTTAAATACCATAAATTTTAATAATTTGTAACCTAAAGGCTCATGTTGATTAAAAAAATAGGCCTAATAACAGGCTAGATTCCTATAAAAAGGTCATTTTTTGCCAAAAAACTTGAATTTGAGCTTTTTAGATTTTTTAAAATTTCAAGACCCCGCCTATGAGAATTCTAGGACATCAAGGAACCTCTGTGTCAAGTTTGATGAAAATCTGACGCAAACTGTGGATTTGTATAGAGAACAAGTATACAAACAAACATACAAGCATTCACTCATTTTTATTGATATAGATAGTTTAGCCTTTAGCATTAATAATAGTACTAAATATTGTTACAAATCTTGTAAAGAGTTGTTGTTTTTCCTGCCTTGCATCATTTTCATTAGTTTTGGTTTTATCTGACGTCATGTTGCAAAAGTATCTGAAGATATCACCTTTATCACTTGTATACCGGCCTCGTAACACTTTGTAGTTTTTACACTTGCCCTAACTTTAATAAGCGTGAAGACACTTTCGCGTGGTTTTCTTCTTATCACTAGAATTTGTGAATGGATTGTTCAAAGTTATGAATGAACAGAATGCTCCGGATTTTTCTAGAATGTTGTCGGGAATTCGTTTCGTGTATAAATAGCTGGCCTTGAACACAAGTCAGTTAGTTTTTCTCAGATGGGATTTTCTGAGAGGCTCGTTTTTATTCGCTTGGGCGATGTTTTGCTTTCGTAATTTCTTAATTACTGTTCACGTTAGATACGTGGTGCTGAGTTACTGTTGAGAGTACAGTGTACTGTTTGCTACCTGATTGCTGGATGTTTAGCAATTGTTTCCTGATCCTATTGTAAATAGTGTACATACTTGTAAATAAATTTATAGTTACTTCCTCAAGATTGGAATGCTCATTTAAAGAAAGTTGAAGGTGCTACGGGCTCGTTACAATATATTACTTTTATATTTGCAAAGAGCGTGAATTGTTTGTCTTATTCAGAGTTGCATACACACATCTGAAACACTTGAACACATCAACGTGTAATAATATAGTTCTGTACACCTCAAAACCAGACTCACCTCAAAAGTCCATTTTCGTCACTTTTGAGTAGAGGGCGAACACGATTGTCGGAAACATGCAAAGGATGGGACTCGAGCTCTTTTCACGCTGCTAAATAATTGTGAAGGAATTTCTTTTCGAGAATAATGTTCCGATGGGTCGATGCGGAATAAGATTCAACGAGCAATGCAGCAAAAAAGTGAAAAATCGCCATTTTTGGACTTACGTCGTTCTGGTTCTGAGGTACAGAGTTTAGCCTTTAATTTCAACAATATTATTGAATATGTTACTTTCATATTTGCAAAGAACGTGAATTTTATCTTTTATTCAGAGTTACATACAGACAAACCCACGAGTGAAACTAATAAAAGCGTATTAAAAAGTCGCTCAGAAGGATAAAAATAATCTATAATATTAAAACCTGACCTTATGCATCTCTATGCGTCTATAATTGTATGAATGCCCACGAACTGGGCCTTGGCTATATGAACGACCATATGGGGGGGGGGGGGGATCAAGTGGGCTACAAGCTCCCGCCCCTCCCCCAGAAATGAGTACTTCCTCGCTTTTACTACTTTTTTTTTTTTTGAGAAAATATAAAAACATTTCTTCTTCGTTCATTAATGCATAAGTTATTAAAAATGTCATTTTTTTAAAAAAAAATACGCTGAAATTTCTTTCTAGGGGAAAAATTTCCTGCTAACCATGGGGAAATTATCAGAGCCCGCCCCCCTTAAATGTCGCACATGTGCGTCCATTCGAAAATTTACCGGATCGATCTCGTACCTGTACGGTTCCGGGTTTGATGCCGGCCGGTCGAATATCCTCTGTGTTCTCTAATGGCGACTGGGGCACGTTAAATATGTCGTGATCTCAGAGTCCTTCGAGTTCTCTTTCCAGATCAAAACCTCTGAGGGTGCTGAAATAGAAGTTGTGCGGCTTCTGGTTTGGATCTAAATGATGAAAATGTTGTTAGTTGATGCTTCCATCTATCGTGTGTGTCGGGGCTAAAATCGGACTTCCAACTTAATAGTGCTCTGTTAAATGGACGGAAGAGCCTAAAATCGGGTAGCATCGTCTGCTTGGGGTTGGATATCCGAGTGGTTAAAATAACTACGGCAACATATCTCATGCACTCCTCGAGAAAGGGCGTGAGTTGAGAGTTGAACCAGGTATTATAATGTTCGAAGTTTTGCTTCTTGAACAGTCCAGTATCCTCTCTGTTTAACTTTTATTCACGGAGACATTAATAAAAATCACAAATCGTAATAACTTTTTGTTAGAGCATTGCAATCGTAATCGTAATCTGGAATTTTTCACGCTTGTAATCGTAATCGTAACCGATGGCGTTTTCTCAGAATCGACTCCAAGCCTGCTTAGGAATGAACTATACCCTCCGTAAAAAGAGGAGGCGGCCGGAAGTAAAATTAATTCCCCCCTCTCCCCACTTTTTTCTTATGGTTGTCATAGTTACGGTGCTGTGGACTTTTTTCTCACTTAGCTTTTGCAACAATGGTTAAATTCAAACGATTAAAATTGTTTTGTGCGAAAACTATTATTCAATCAACGTTAATAAAATACTTTTTGAAGTATTTATGTAACGGATACTCATGATGGCAGGTCCTGCTGAAACAAACTATTTAGCGCCAGATT